>OVAP01000555.1:320-32596 GCA_900406295.1 Aurinia saxatilis
AAGTAAAGCATACATCTGACTGAGACACAGATTCATCAGTGTCCATCATATGTTTTCTCTTACGGTCTGTGGTGATGGTTCCACTGGCCATTTCTTTGGTGTTCTTGCCAAAGCTACAACCAGAGGAGCCACCAGATGAGGAACTTGCGTTCTGGTAAAGCTTATCTTCTATGTTTTTGCTTCGATCATGACTCATTGAGACATCAAAATCGTTTTGCGATTGGTTGCTCTCGCAATGGCTCGGTCCCACGGTTACTACCGAGTACTGTTCCTTTCCTAGTTCTCTGGTTCCTGATGATGAATCCGTTGACTTAAATTTAGGAGGAGGCATGACCTGAGGAGGATCAGGGATGGTTTTAGGCTTAACCGTCTCCGAGGTCGGTCTCTCGAGGGGCTCAACGGTTGAGAAGAACTGAGAGGAGAAGTCATCGGGTTCAAATAGGCTTTCATCTGGAGGGTATTGGATCCAAGAAACAGTTTCTTGATCTTCAAGAAATTTGTTGGCTCTTAGACTTTCTTGATGAAGATCTTGATTCTGAGTTTGATTTTGAGTATGGGGTTTCTCTCTATGAGTTTGGCTCTGCAGAACCACTTTCCCATCTCTCCATAACAACTCCACTAGTTCATCTTGTGGCCTACACACACACACACACACTCAGAGACTATTTCTTTATCTTTTTCCAAAAGGAGAAGCTAAATGAATACAATATATACCTTATAGATCTTCTACTAGTGGAAAAATTGTAACTCTCCTCAAAACTCCAACCTTGGTGTTGTTCCATGTCAGATCTCTGGNACCTACACATACACACACACACACTCAGAGACTATTTCTTTATCTTTTTCCAAAAGGAAAAACTAAATGAATACAATATATACCTTATAGATCTTCTACTAGTGGAAAAATTGTAACTCTCCTCAAAACTCCAACCTTGGTGTTGTTCCATGTCAGATCTCTGGACTCAAAAGAATCTTTTATTAACCTCAAATAGTAAATGAAACAGAACTAATGATAAGTTATATTTAAAAAGATTCGAAAGAGCATAAAGTAGGAATTAATAATTCCATCTCCAATAGTTTAATCACACTAATCATTATAAAAAGTTTACAAAATATTAAATAAATGAGTTCATTCTTCTCATAAACATTATTATATATACTCCAGCAGTCTAGGAACATCTAGAAAAAATTGTTAATGAACGAACAGACAGAAATAAAAGAAGGAAAAGGAACAAAAATAAAAAAATAGGTTCCAAATATAGTAACATCTATAAAGACAGTTTCGAAAAGAAAAAAAACATCTATAAAGACCAAATGATTGTGTAAGAGTACTGACCAGATATGGAAAGCTTCTGAGCGAATCAGAAGTAGAAGATGTGTTTCAAAAGCTGATTTATCTCTCTCTCTGTCTCTCGATCTAGATCAGAGAAAATGTTGTTAAAACATAAAACATGAAAGAAACAGAGAAGAAGAAGAAGAAGAAAGCAGAGAGAGAGTAAAGGTTCTTTACTTCTTTTGGGTAGAGACAGAAAGTGACAGGAGTATAAAGTAGAGATATTATTATTACACAACACAACTCAACACAGCTACGGGGGAGATAATGATTCTCTAAGGACACAACAGTACTTAACAGCTTTCAGAACTAACGCCACGTGGAAACTACGGAACCCACGATGAGATCTATTGCTCGATTTCTAGAGGTTATGTTTCTGATCTGTAACCTTATCTGTTTACGAACTCTGCAAACACAATGATTTAAGGGTGTTTTTGTCATATCACACTTCTTATATCTCTATTTTTTTTTGTCGATTTCTCACATATGGTTTCGTAATCTTTTTAGTTGATGTTTATATATTCTTTTAGTCTTTTTACTAAGTGCCAAATAAATTTTACGTTTTTTGTTTGTTATACTTATATAGGACGATTTATTATCTGAGTTCAATGGTTTCATTGAATTTGAGGCGGAAAAGACTCAAAACGAATAATTTTATCACATCACTGAAAATGTAAAATAATTGTGTTTGTAGTTTTTGGAAAAGATCTACTTCTCGGATGGTTAATATGGCTATAAATATGCAATTAATTCTGTTGTCGTAATAACAATTATTCGTGGACCATCGAGCCTATACTGGTAAATGGACCACATCCCACACCTATCTCTAACATCATCAGATTAATCTACATAGTAACTTCTCAATGTTTACAAGATGTTCATGACTTGGGAGCTTGAGAACACTCTTTCGAGTTGACCAAATTTAACTCAACAGTGAAGAGATTGAAAGACACTAGAGAGTATAGAGGATTCCACTGAAGCCGGCTAAGTTTGAATGTGGGAATATTCTACTCTTTTCTATTTCTAAGAGGATTACATGTTCTGAAAAATATTAATTACTTAAAAAAGGAGATTTGCATTGATGTTGATAGAGATAAAATGAATTGGTGCAGCCTTAGAGTGTTTCATTGTATTTTCAAAACATAACTCTTAGCTAATTCAAGTAAGTTCAGTTGGAAAAAAAAATAGAAGAAAAAGAGATTCATAGCAAAGAATAAAATGAAGAAGTTTGTAATAAACAAATGTATATATTGTAAAAACAATGATCTGGTGTTGTCAATAATGGGCTTAAGATAAAGCCCAATGAGCCCAAAATTATTTTTACAAATCAGGCCCAAGTTTCACCGACCTAATTGTATGAACAGATTGATTGCATTATCAATACATTAAAGGGCAACGTTTCTTCTTGCATTGTGTCTTTCCAATTTTGATCCTTGTGTTAATTATCTTTGTCCAAGTATGAACATACCCTTTAAGGAAACTTGATACTGATATAATATAAGATACCATTCAAAGTTTCTCTTCTTCCTTTTTTTTTTATCATTTCAAAAAAAAAAAAGTGATCGAGTTGAAAATTTGGAGATTGTGTCTCTTTGACTCTCTTTCCCTCTTTGAAAAGTTTGTTTATATTCATATTTATGTGGTCTTCCCGAGAAGATTGGATTCGATCGTACTACTAATAAGATTGTTGTGGCAGCAACCTTCTTTGTTTAATTGGGTTTTATGATAATTTTCAACAGTCAAAATCTGGACTTTGAATGTTTTTTTTGTAGATACAGAATATCAAATGGGTCACTTTCTCATTTTGGAACCATAGCTAAGTTAACTCGATTGTCTTTTACTTTTGATAATTTGTTTCTCCATTGTATCATTTTATACCTACCTAACTTCATCTGTGGATTTCTACCCTTTTGACTCATTTACTGCATTATTTTTTTTCGTATTAGAAATTATGATGAACTAAATTTTCGGTGCAAATGACCACATTAAAAATCAAATACCTGATATTCGTAATTTTAATATATTTAGTCTAATAATTAGATGATCCGAGTTGAAATCCGTCAAATACACCATCTAAGACAACTCTAATTTTTTATGTCTTTTATGAATTGTGTATGTAGAAAACTATAAGTCATCATTATTGTGATTTCTGTAATAATCTACTTCGATGGCTAGATTTATACATATATATACATATTCAATGGAATGTAGTTGAAAAGGTCGTGTGAATAAATCTGGAAATAGTTTTTTTTTGGCTGCATTAATTATTATTGGTTCAAGTAAACATATATATGTAGCGAGTCTACATTTTTCTCATGGGCTATTTTACTAAATGTTTTCCACTATTTTACTAAGTGACTAAGTACTGAGATCAGGTGTGCGTCATCTAACCACATGCATGTTTAACAATAGGCTACCAATTTCTTCTGACCCACCAAGGCACAGATCGGCAATGTAAGCATTGTTTGATTAACAAGTAGAAAATGGTGTTGCGATATGTAGGAAAGATAATGACAAAAAATTAAAATGGTTGTATATGAATGATTTGTTACTTTGTTGTACCATANTACAATAGGCTACCAATTTCTTCTGACCCACCAAGGCACAGATCGGCAATGTAAGCATTGTTTGATTAACAAGTAGAAAATGGTGTCGCGATATGTAGGAAAGATAATGACAAAAAATTAAAATGGTTGTATATGAATGATTTGTTACTTTGTTGTACCATAACAACATCATTGATGATAAGTGATGACACTTTGGTCAGCGATCCAAAATTGTAAGTATTTGCGTATAAATGTTTTTGGATGAACGCATCAGAACGGTAATAGCGATAATTTAGATTTAAAAGTTTGTAGTTGACAAAAAAAAAACAAATTAAAAGTTTGTAAAATTAGTTTTAACAGTAAGTTTGATTGTAAAATCTACAATTTTACTTAAATTATATCAGATATATGTCATAATAACTTTTTATACTATACTTTTCCTCTATTTTATTTTAATAACTGTGAGGTTCCGAGTCTAGACATGTATACCCCTTAAATCCGGGACCAAAACATGTTATATAATTATGTTTCAAGAATCATTCGAATGAGTGACTTCTTAAGCTTTTTCGCATTTTTGCTTTGTTCCTTATATTACTCTACTCTTGTGTTGTTAATTAATGAGGTACCTTTTAAAAATTTACTTAGAGACTGGAATCAATTCTACAGAAATATGATTGTTAGTTGATCCACAATACAGAACTGTTAAACTATTTTAGAGGATAAGTAGAGAGAGATACTTCCTTTTAAGTAAGTGTAACCATATATATACACTTTGGAATGCAGTTAAAGTTGATGACAAGAGAATAAGTAGTATTTAATAGATTTGGTCTACCATCTACGATTGTGTTTGGCTCCCCGGCAGAGTCTAAAAAGGAGGGCATATTTAAAAGTTATCTTTTGGTTCTTATAAGAATCTTATTCAATTATATTTCACCTCTTTTCAATGTTTAAGAATTATTATATGGTCAAACCACGTGAATTCATCTATATACGTATGCATTTGAATTTACGGTTTATTGGAAATTTGATGATATGACATAATTACTGTATGTATATACGTAACAACTACAGAGAACGACATGTTTGAATTTCGATAATATTCTCATCATGTATAACTTAGTTGCAATCAATGGCTTAATTATTTTTCCATTTCTCTGGACTTTTCTGCCCACCAATATCTGGACAATTCTATAATAGTTTTAAAAATATTTCATTTTTATGTAATTAAATGATGATCCAAAATTTTAATATCCGATTAATTTTTCTAAGGGGAGTATAGCTGTGGAACAGTCAATTCACCGGATTTTTTTTAATGGACATAAAATTTGACATCTTTAATGCTATCAAGTGTAAATCATAAACTATTCATCTTTTTATTTTGTGTTTTAGAGGAATATTTGTAAAAAGACTTTGGAGAATATAAATTAATATTCACTTAAACAGTTATTTTTTTAGAATTACTATTATAACCGTAAATTAAATATCTTTTGTATTTGGTTGAAGTCTATAATACTGTAACAANATTTTAATATCCGATTAATTTTTTTAAGGGGAGTATAGCTGTGGAACAGTCAATTAACCGGATTTTTTTTAATGGACATAAAATTTGACATCTTTAATGCTATCAAGTGTAAATCGTAAACTATTCATCTTTTTATTTTGTGTTTTAGAGGAATATTTGTAAAAAGACTTTGGAGAATATAAATTAATATTCACTTAAACAGTTAATTTTTTAGAATTACTATTATAGCCGTAAATTAAATATCTTTTGTATTTGGTTGAAGTCTATAATACTGTAACAATATTAAATTATCACAGGCTTTTCATTAAAAGGATGTCTATAATAATAGTCAAAGTCATTCGTAATTGACCAAGTACCAATTAAAAAAATAATCATTAAATAGATAAAACACTTTACCTATATATATATGTATAGAGAACTTTTTATATAGAAAGACTTGATTACATTGGTGATATAAAGAGATCGATGTATAGTGAAGATGGGTGGTGAAGTTAAGGCTAATGAAGAAGAAGATGAAAGACCACTTCCTGGATTCAGATTTCATCCCACAGATGAAGAGCTTTTGGGGTATTATCTTCAAAGAAAAGTTGAGAACAAACCCATCAGAATCGAACTTATTAAACAGATTGATATCTATAAGTTCGATCCTTGGGATCTTCCTAGTAAGTCTTCTTATTTGATCACCCTTTTCTAAAATTTATTGATATCTTATACTATGATCACCTGTTAATTCAAGTTTTTGTTCTTTCTCCATATGATTAAGTTATTAGGGATGTTCAGTTTGTTTGAGTATACCGATCATAACTATACAAAATAAGTATTTTAGGTTTCTATTTCGATTACAATAAGTTAAAAAAAAACAAAAAATTATACAAGTTTTGGTTAAACAATCGAGTTTAAATTTTATAAGACCAAATCAAAATAAATTTGGATTAAACACCCTGTAGCTAATTAATTGAAACTTCATTAACCGGATGTCTCAGAATCAAAATGTGAACTGAAAAACTTGGTAGTCAATAAAAACTTCGTCAATGCGACACTATAGACATATACAAAACAAAACTGGTGGTCAATTTTGTTTCTGTAAGATACATATGATTTCATTCAAAAAGTATGGACCATCCAAATTTTTCTACTATCTAGTGATGGCCAATATCATTGCATGGAGATATAGTGAAACACGTACGTACTAGCTATAGATAATGAAAACCATGTAAACATGAGCTAGTGTGTGTGTGTTTGCCAAGATTGTAATGTATTTAATTTATTCCTTGTCTTATAAATAATCTTTTCAAGAAAAGAGAAATTTATATGAGCATTTCTTGTGGATTTATTTAGGAGTGAGCAGCGTTGGAGAAAAAGAATGGTACTTCTTCTGCATGAGAGGCAGGAAATATAGAAATAGCGTTAGACCAAACCGCGTCACCGGGTCAGGTTTTTGGAAAGCCACCGGTATTGATAAACCGGTTTACTCAAACCTCGAATGTGTTGGTCTCAAGAAATCTTTGGTTTATTATCTTGGTTCAGCCGGTAAAGGCAGCAAAACCGACTGGATGATGCACGAATTCCGCCTCCCTTCTACCACAAAAACCGATTCACCGGCTCAACAAGCAGTAAGCTTTTTTTCTCTTTGAATAATCTGGTTTTTCTGTTATTAATCCTAACGGTTTATTTATACCAAGAAAGGTATGCATCAAAGACAACCATCTTGTCCATTTTTAGAGAGACCAAATTTCTGATGTATGTGGTGTTAAATGCATTATAAAGTCAAGTCTCGAATGCACATTTTCATACTAGTTATTGAGAAAGCCCCATCACATACTAATTATCTTCCTCAAAATGGACCCAACTTATAGTTATAAATAGACCAGACACTAGGTACAATAGTTTTTCTAAGAAAATTTTATGTTTGCTAATATTTGTTTTATTTACAATCTTTCTATGGAATTGAGTATATATATACATATATGATCATCTAAAAAATAAATTATATATATATTAGGTTTTTAATTACCTTTATTCATTCATCTTCTTGGCCTTCCAAAAAGAATGTTATTTAGAAAGGAAAAAAAGATTAAGCACCAAGATGAAAGAAGAAAATATGTAATACAAGACTTTTTGAGAACCAAGTGAAGCAGATTAGAATGTATATAGAATTTGCATTTATTGGATTATGTATTTAGATATCCATAAATTTATGTTTCTTAGGTTGAATCTAAATTCAAAGAAATTATGGTTCAAATTGGATTCTCTTAGTAAAATACGATTTTCAATCGATATTTTACTATGAGAATCCGATTTGAAATACAATGGTCATTTGAATGTTTTGATTGAACTGAAAAAAACATAAAGTTGTTCACTCTCTTGGGTCAACTATTACTAAAAACAAAAAATTGGTCTCTTGAGTTGGTTGTTTTTGGTTTCGGTTTGGATGTTTCACATGGTGTATTTACACCAAACAAGATTGTATATTCCGAAACTAGTCGGATTCGTCCAGATAATCCAAATTCAAAAAATTGGGTTTAGTCAGTGACACTGGACAGTTATGGTTTCTTCTGAATTTTCTTTTTAAATTTAGTTAGTCACCTAATATAAAAAAGCATCACGCAATCATAAATAGCTTTCAGATATTATGGTTGGGACAAAACACTAATAAAGTCCATCTTGTGTTTTCCCACAGGAGGTATGGACACTATGCAGAATCTTCAAACGAGTCACACCTCACAGAAACCCAACCATCATACCACCAATCCGTAAACCGGTTATCACCACCTTAACCGACTCATGTTCCAAGACTAGCAGCTTAGATTCTGATCACACTAGCCACCGCGTCGTAGATTCCTTGTCCCACAAGCTATACGAGCCACCTCTCCAATCCCATGGCCAGACGCAGCAGCAACAGCAGCAGCAGCAGAATCTATATTGGAACCAGAACACGGTTGGTTTCAATCAACCGACGTATCCTAGTACTTGTCATGATAATAATAACAACTTCTTGAGTTTCTGGAACATCAACGGTGGAGATTTCATCGAAGATTCAACAAGTTGGGATGAACTTAGATCTGTTATAGATGGCAACACTAAATAAACACTAGTACGTACGTACTACTAATATACATTTTTAATTACCCCTCTTTTTTGAGCTATGTATAAAGGATATAAAACAAATCATTGTTTTTGTTTTATAAAATAATATTACATATATATATCTCTCTCTCTATATATATATATATATATGACGTTTACAGTAAGAAAATTATATAGTTAACATGTTGAATCAATAGTTACAAGGAAACATATGAAACAAAGAAACAACAACGTACTAAAATTTTCCAAAATAAAACTAATTAAAATATAATGGTTTGTGCTAAAACCGTTGTCTTATCGTTAAGTTCGAATTCAACTTAATGTGTATCATATGTTCTTGAAAAAAACAATAGATTATCTATGTCTAGAAAATTCATGATTCTCACACGAATATTTAGATGATTCTTGTTGCTCAAGCAACAAAACTCTAATCTTTGAAATTGAATCTGACTATATATATATATAAATACACTCATGTAGAGAGGAAATGATTAGGATCAACGAAACAGATTCTTGAGATGCTTAAAGAAGTAATCAGAAACAATCTTATTAGTCTTCTCTGTGGGATGAAAAGCGTCCCAGAAGACATACTTATTCGCATCACTGCAAGTTAAAGGATTGTCCTGGCCACAAAGAAACCCCATCTCGAACAAACCCGTACCACAACACGCAGAGCTAGCCACCTCTAGACCATAGAGATCAGGTCTATTAACAAGGCTCCAAATGATATCATAAGGATTAGCAAAGAAAATCCTCATTCCACGAAGCTCTCTGTTCAACTTACTCACTAATCTCTTCAATCTCCCATTGAAATCGATTGCTAAATCATTGTAACTTCGAGCACAGCTCAAAGGGTCATCAGGATTGGTCACTCTCTCTAATGGTAGACATCCCATTGGTGAGATTCCGGTGAAAGACATTTTCCGAGCTCCGAGTTTGTAAAGATCTTTTAAGAAACCTTCCGCGATCCCGACAAGGAAGTCTTGATACTGACTGATGCTGAATTGTGATCTCCTGTCTGGTAATGTGAAGTAGTTCTCGAGGAAATCGTTGGTTCCTATGCTTACTAAGTACAGAGATTCTCTGATGATTTTAGCGGCTTTCCGGTGGCCAAGATAGGCCGTGAGGTTCTTTTGGTATTCTCTGTAGTACTCTACTTGTCTCCATAACGGAATTACGCCCTAGAAAACAGAACAAAACAATCATTTCGATGTTACTTGTAACACAAGAAACAAATCAAAATTAGGTCTTTTTGAACTTACAAGCACACCGGCGGTGGAATTGTCGTACCCTGTGGCGGCGGAAGCGAAGCAAACTCCGGTGGCGAAATCAGAGATATTGTAAGACGGATCAAGATAGGCCGGTACGGTCGGTTTAAGACCATAAGCCTCAGAAGTGAAATCTGAAGATAGACGGCCATTGCAAAACCGTCCCGTGGCACGACCACCGGGAAAATCACGACCGTAGGGCTCGAAATTGGCTCTAGCCATGGTTGGTATGAAGTTGTTATTGCCGGAGTCTACTGAAGAGTCACCGAAGACAATGATCGCCGGGATTTTTGCTCCGGTGATGGAGATAAGAGTGGTCAAAATGATGTATAATAATGATGGTGACAAATGATGTGGTGCCATAATAACAACAACTTGGTTTAGTTAGACGGCAATGCTACTACCTAGGAGTTTCATTCAATATATATACAACAAATTATAAATAGTATTTTATTGATTTACATATTGTGAGATATAAATTGGGTTAATTTCAGTGTACTATAAGTTGTTCAAATTCGGTGGTATATGAAGAAATGTTTTTTATTTAATGTAAAGATTTAAGATATTTTCGTTATTGGAATTGTTTTGTATTTTTGTTCATTTTTATTACATGAGAGTGTCTTTTGTAACTCTATACAATTTTGTTTAAAGAATCCAAAAAAATAATGAAGGGGCAGAGACGGAGAGTAGGAAGTATTTATTGAATTACAAGTTTGGTAGGTGAATGATAATGATATAATGCATGCATGCTCAGTGCGCTCTTTAACAGATATCTACCTAAAAACACTCATGTGTATAAATTAGATTTACATTTATATTGGTTAAGACACTATTTTTTCACAGCAAATATACTTTAGTGAGACAAGAGTATATAGTGAAAATCATAAGATTACCGATTCCGGTTTGGTGAAGATACTTAGAGAAAATTGACTGGTGTATGGCTAGCCGGAATCGGTTAGAAAGTTAACTTGTGTATGGTTAGCCGGAACCGAACCAAATACTTGGTTAAAAATTAACTTGTTTATGGCTACCATCTTAAAAATGCAGTAATATGTAATCTGCCAATGTTAAAATCTGTTAGGCAATCCAGGAAAAAAAAATACAATTACAGTATATACATGGAGAAGGCAAAAGAATAAAATTGATAGAAAGAGTGTGGAAGTGGTGGATCCAAAAAGGGATAATAAATTACTGGTAACAGAGAGGGGATGAGAAGAGTGGGTACGTGGTGAAGTAATAAATGAAAGGGGCACATGTAGAAGAGATGTGTCCTGTAAAAATTATAGTAATGATAAGTGTAACAATAATGTAGCTCTTGCCTCTTGGTGGTTGCACCTCCACACTTATGAATTATGATTTTCTTTTGATCCCGTGACCCGCATGATTTGGAAACAACAATCATGTAGGTTCCATCAATTTTTAAAGTAAAATATTTGGTGGGCTGTATACAATTAGGTTTCAAGGTCACGGTTCAAAGGGGAGCTTCTATGTCGTCTCTAAAAGTGACAAAAGAAAATGGTTATCTTATAAACATTTAGCAAATTTTGGAGGGGAAATTTCGGTGTGATATGATTATCATATGATTTTGGTGTTCAATGATATGATTGTTAATTAACAGATGTTTAAATCAAAACTACAAAAACAAACACTCTGTGTAAGCTACAGTCTTTACTTTGTGCATTGATTTTCTTGAATCGGTTGCCATCTTGCAGATTCATGATCCTTTCACATTAAAAAGAAAGAATTGGCTAAATATTAGCCAATATTTTTAAACGTCAAACTAACCGGCTACAAGATAATATATATGACCAATTTTGAGATGAAATACTTATCAAAACACTGCATGTAGCATTCGTTCTTAGAATAATAAAAAGATAGATTTGAACAGTAAACATGGAAAATGTATTGGAATTACGTGCACACTTAGAAATGAATGTTTGGTTGGGATTATAACAAATTGGATGTTAATCTGTTTGTTCATCATCACAGTCTGGTTAGGAACACGTTACACTTGCACAGTGTAAACTCCCAAAGTCAAATTCGAATCTTTTGCTTCACTTTTTAATTCACTAGGTTTGTAACAATGATATATCAATAAAATACTAGCTAATAATATTTTACAAAAAGAATACATCAAGTGTAGCTAGTGGGAAAAAAACATCTAAGTTTTAAGGTTAAGACAATTTTTATTTTGTGAACACTTCATTGACAAAAGCTAAGTATTTGTGTACTAATATTTTAATTTACTGTACATGAATAGAGTTACAAAAGGAAAAGTATATATGAACCTTTTTATTTTCAAGCTTTCCAAAGATTTGGTGCATTTCCAACATAATTATTATTTAAATTTAGAATTTGGACATTTGGTTAGCATGGTCAAACACACTTAGTAAGACTCTTCTACAGTCAATGAAAGTATAATAATCTCTATAGTGATCTCACTTAAATATATATATATTCTTTGAATCAGAAGTCCTCATTTATTGGATGTGAGTTTGATCTAGTTATATGGTTATCACTTGAAAGCTATACATCACAAAATTGAGTCAAATCTAAAAAAACTATGATATTGTACATATATGAATTTTCGAAGGCATTTAAAAAAAAAAAAAAAAGACTACCAAACCCCATTTTCAATGTGTTATGTAGATAAGTATTATACCATTTGAACGATTTTTTGAATGTGTTGCTCTAGTTTGTCCATTTATTCAACAACAAAATATTTAAAAAGTCTGCTGGAAAAGAAAAACTTATCGTGTTCGTTTTTATTTGAGCAATGCTCTCAAACAAATAACTAAGAATACATGTTTGAAACATATTACCAAATATGAAAACATGTTTGATACTATTAAACATTTCGACCAAAAAAACTATAAAAATAGAATTTCACAATTCAAAGAAAAAGAAGGAAGTAGAACTGAAAAGGTTTAAAAATTGCATTTATTTGAACCGGTCTCACTAAAGACCACCTACGATATTCAACAATTCTAAAAACAAAATTCTACTTTCGTTTTTCTTGTTTTTGTTGGCAGGATAGTGTAAGCTTTCGGTTTCACATACTTAATTGTAATTCTAACTTTTCGTATTTAATTAATATTCTACTCTTTGACTTTCATTGTTTTTCACCAAATCTTTACTTCCATTACTCTCTTTTTATGTTAGCTCCTCTTTTGTCCTTGAGAAGCTATAACTCAAGTCTCTCATAGGTCTCTCTTTCTTTTATTCTTTTGTTCCCATATTCTTCCACTAAGCTTGTTTGGTCTTGTTCCCAACTCGATCGTCACCTATTTGTTTTATGGTTTCATCACTAATCTCGTCAGCTTAATGTCGACCAAGCTCAGTATTGTTCTTGGCTTGGTTTTCTTTACTGTTTCAACATTTTCCGGCGACTGTAGAACTCTTTCCGGGAAACATGAGGATAATTCTTCATCCCTTTACGGCTTCAAAATCAAAGATTCAATGCACCTCGGTTCTGTTTCTTCTACCTCAAGCAATGATTGCGGTTTCTCATCCAAAGAACATGAACCTGCCAAGGATCATACCAGAGAATCAATGAAGCTTCAGTTAAGGCGCAGGGAGATTAAACAAGACACAAAAGGAACAACACATTCGGTTGTTGATTTCAAAATCCAGGACATCGCAAGAATCCAGACGCTTCACAGGAGGTTTAAGAAAACAAAGAACCAGACAAACAAGAAGGTACGGAAGAACAAGGTTACCTCGGTTAATCCTCTGGTTCATTCTCCAGAGGCTTCACCAGGGAAGCTGGTGGCGACGCTTGAGTCCGGGATGAAGCTCGGTTCTGGTGAATACTTCATGGACGTGCTTGTAGGCACACCACCAAAACATTTCTCATTGATTATTGACACAGGGAGCGACTTAAACTGGCTCCAATGCCTGCCTTGCTATGACTGTTTCCACCAAAACGGTGAGTTCTATGACCCAAAAAGTTCTGCTTCATTCAAGAACATAACTTGTCATGACCCTCGATGCAGCCTTGTCACCTCACCTGATCCTCCAGTACAGTGCAAATCAGAAAACCAATCATGCCCTTATTTCTATTGGTATGGAGACAGGTCGAACACGACTGGAGATTTCGCAATTGAGACCTTCACAGTTAACCTCCTGAATATGGATGGAGAAAACTCAGAGTACAAGGTGGAAAACATGATGTTTGGATGTGGCCACTGGAACAGAGGTCTCTTCAGTGGTGCTTCAGGTCTGCTTGGGTTAGGAAGAGGACCTCTTTCGTTTTCTTCTCAGCTGCAGTCTCTCTATGGTCATTCCTTTTCTTATTGTCTTGTCGATAGAAACAGTGACACAAATGTAAGCAGCAAGTTGATATTTGGAGAAGACAAGGATCTGCTGAACCATCCAGATCTAAATTTCACTTCATTTGTGAATGGGAAGGAGAGTTCCGTGGAGACATTTTACTATCTACAGATCAAATCCATTCTGGTCGACGGAGAACCTCTGGACATACCTGAAGAAACATGGAATATCTCATCAGATGGTAGTGGTGGAACCATTATTGACTCGGGTACAACCTTAAGCTATTTCGCAGAACCTGCATACGAAATCATCAAAAACAAGGTTGCAGAGAAAGCAAAAGACAAGTACCTGGTGTTAAGAGATTTCCCAATCCTAGATCCCTGCTTCAACGTATCTGGCATAGAGGAGAACAACATCCAGCTGCCCAAGCTCGGGATTGCTTTCGGAGACGGCGCAATTTGGAATTTCCCCACAGAGAATTCTTTCATTTGGTTAAGTGAGGATTTGGTTTGCTTAGCTATTCTAGGAACTCCTAACTCCTCCTTCTCAATCATCGGAAACTACCAGCAACAGAATTTCCATATACTCTATGATACAAAGAGGTCTAGACTAGGATTTGCACCAACAAAATGCAGTGATATATAGCCTCTTGTATAGATTATACACAATCGTTAAATTGTACACAAGATAACACATCAAGAACCTATTTTTTTACATTCTTCACAATATTCCTATTCAAACAACAAGTAACACAGAAGCACGATTTCAAAGAAATGATTTTGCAATTATCATTGGATATACTCATTTATGAGTACACGCAAATTCCCCTGCTATACGCATTTTAACAAACTTACACAGCTTCATACTTTAATCTGTGGTTACAAGCAAATCCTGCTCCTAAAATGCTATATGCAATTTGACAAAATGACACAAACTGTGCCTTCTTGTAGATTACACACATTAAACAACAAGTAACACCAAACCAAGATTTCAAAGTAAAGATTTTGCAACCTATGTTTATTATTAAATATTCTCATTTCTGATTGCAAGCAACTTCTCCTGCAATACGCATTTTGACAAAATTACAGAACTATATACTTATTCTGTGCCTATGTATATATATATATAACCTCTTGTAGATTACACACATCAAACTAACTGTACACAACACATAAAGATCCAATTTTTTCTTTCATTCTCCAAGATATTTATAAGGGAACCAAGATTTTAAAGTAAAGATTATGCAACTTCTCCAGCAATACGCATTTTGACTAAATTACAGAACTACATACTTATTCTGTGATTACAAGCAAATCCTGCTCCTAAAATGCTATGTGTATATATATACTTAATCTGTGATTACAAGCAAATCCTGCTCATAAAATTACACAAACTGTGCCTATGTATATATATATATATATATAACCTCTTGTAGATTACACACATCAAATAACTGTACAAAACACATAAAAATCCTCTTTTTCCTTTCATTCTCCAAGATATTCACAAGGAAAACCAAGGTTTCAAAAGAAAAGATTCTGCAACCTATATTCCATTACTGAATATACACTCATTTGTGATTACAAGCAAAACCTGCTGCTATACCATTCTTTCCACAAAATATACAGACTTTTATTAAACTCTATGGAAAGAGTTGAACATAGCCAGTTAAAATAGCAACCGCTAAGATGAACAAAGGAGGAAGGATTACAAAAGCACCAATGGTAGCAAAGAAAACAGAATCATTCCTCTGAGAAACTTCATTAAGATAAGACTGTCTCTTAATGTTCCTTTTCTGAGAAATGGTCAAGAATTTAGCACTCACTTTCTTAAGATTCTTCTTCCCTAAAGGAATCATGAAATCATCGTCTCTATCACCAACAAGTCCAGCTAATTGTTCACGGATCGTGATTCCTCTAAATCCACCACCATCACTCACGTATCCTAATCATGAACAATATAAACCCTAAGTGACTCGATTCTATGATCTTAGTACAAAAATTCGAATTAGAGAGTGGTGTGTTACCGTCGCTAGTGGAAGTGAGCTGTTCGAGGAGATCGATTTGTGTTCTCGTTGAAGAAGAAGAAGAAGAACCTACAAAATGATTATTAGAAATCAGATTTTGTTTCTCAATTCCNCCTGCAAAATGATTATTAGAACTCAGATTTTGTTTCACGAATTCGTAATTGAACAGATTAGAAACACGTACCGGAGGAGGAAGGATCGTTGTTATCGGCGACGGTGGAGCGGACACGTGTCGACGGAGGAGGATGACGGAGATTTGAAAAGGGGTGAAGAGAAGCGGAGAAGAAACTCGAAGCCATGAGTGAAGAAATTCGATTACTACTAGTGTGTTTGTTTGATTCTCTGAGATTTTACAAATTTTTTAATTTTGCGTTTTGAGCTTTTTGAGAGGTCACGAAAATTTTTAAAATTATTTTAGAACCAAAAAAAATAATAATAATTTATCTAACGAAAATGAAAATGTCGACTACGACGACTCCACTGGGGATCGAACCCAGAATCTCTGGTTTCGTAGACCAGCGCCTTATCCATTGGGCCATGGAGTCATTTTTGTTGGTAAATGTGTTTTTAAAAATTATTAATAGTATCATATGAACTTTCTTTGTGAAAATGTTATTCAGCCCTCCAACTATAGAAAAATTGCTATTAATGACTCCAAATTCTTTTTTCACCTTCAAGTTTACAAAAACAAAAAAAGTTTAGTAGAAAAAGTTGATGAAACAAGGAAAGATAATCCATTTTTGAATAAGAAGAAGATGATATGGAGAGGTGGGTGCTTCTTAATTACAAGGGACAAGAGAGTTTGGTTTTGATCTAGAGTTTGAAGGTTTAAAGTTTTAGCAAATTTTACTATTGTAACTAAAAACTTTAGTTTAGTCATACTCACAATTGTATATTCTAGAATCTCTCTAGATGACCGTCTCACTTTACTAATGTAACTAAAAATTTATTACTCTCATGCTTTATTGTTTGTCCTTTAAACTAGGAACCAGTCTATGATGACCCTGCTGATTTATCTGAGACTTCTTCTCTGTGAGTTTGATCTCAAGAAGATCAACAAAACAGAGAGAACTTTAAACCATTAACGATGAAAACGACAATGGGCGGATGCTACTATCCTTTGAGCTTCATCTCCACCAATCTTTGTTTTGCATGTCTTGATGCCACGCTCGCTTCCATCGCTTTCTTTCAGGTACCTAGTCCTTCCTCTTTGACATCTGTTCTGTTTTTTTCTTCTTTTTTTTTGGATTTGGTTTTTGAATCCTTAGTTGTGTTAAAAGACTGTTTAGGATTGTCCGAATGTTGAGGCATTGTGGTGGGTTTGATTAGATGACATTTTGTGTTTCTGGTCTGTGAATAGATTTGGCTATGTGATTGACTTGAGTTTGAGGTCAATTGTCTCATTATCTCATTTCACTTGCTAATGCCTAACTCTGTATTTTGTTGTGTAAAAATGTACAAGTTTTCCTATAATTTTCATATATTTTAGCTAAGAACCAATTTTCATTTTCTTAGAGAGCAACTCATCTCATAATTTTTTTTTCTTCTTTTTTTTTGTCTCTTGTTTGGGTAATAAGATATATCTTGGACTGATTACTGGTTTCAGTTTGCTCGAATTCGCCAGCAGGATAAACAAGGTGGATGGACCCGTCAAAAAGTATTGCTCTTTCACCTTTTATTTCTACTATGTATTGTAAATGTGGAGATGATTCTTGTTATTTTGTCGTTGTTTCGATCTGAACAATGTACACTAATGAAATTTGTAGGTACTTCACCTAATGATTGGTTTGTCGATCACAGGTAAAACTAGAGGAGATTGTTTGGGACAGAGTCATTTGATTGAATTCGATTAGTGTGAAGTGTAAACTAGTTAGTCGTTACACTAAGTCCACTTGCCTATTGCAGTGTGTGAATAATGTTTACTGGCAGGTTTTTTCATCTATTTTGTGGCTACGACGATTGCAACTTGCACAAAATGGCATCCCTTGTCCAATGCATTTGGTTTTTTCCTCATGGGTAAAATCATCATCCTTCATTCACCTTCCATGAGTTAGTTTGACAGATTGTTATTGATAGATTCAACTGTGAATTGTAGCCTTTCCCAAGATTCTGTTTCTTGCAACTTTTCTCCTCCTGCTCTCATTCTGGTAACGTAAAGTTTTGTTGAGTAGAATCCGACTTTTATGTATCACAAGCCAATTATGCTTTCTTGATTTTTATAGGGTAGATGTATGCCATCAGGGAAATGGTGGGGATGAAGAGAATATCATTCAAGTTTTACTTGAGAAGACCAAGAGCGAAACAGATTTTTCGAGAAACCGTGGTCACATAAAATGTTGCTCTTTCCAAGGCATTCATATTGGTATGCGGCAGAAGATTGTTGTTACGGTATGTGTGATACTTTATTCTTTTTGTTTTGTTGCATTACTGTACTCAGAGATTTATTGCGAGAATAGATGTATTTTCTTGTGCTTAATTAGGTAGTTGTCCTTGTTTCCTTCATGATGATATCGTTCACGATGTTTATATGGATTGGAACCGGAAATAATCCTATTGATTCTTCGGTAGTTGCTCAGGTATCTACTGATTCATCCTCCATATTTGCTAAAAGAATACTTAGTCTATTATTATTTTTATGCTGATGAATGTATCATATATGATTCTTTGTTTTATAAAGGTCTATGTAGATGTTTTCGCTGTAATAATCCTACTCACAGGAGGAGGCTTGGCTTTTGTGAAGGATGACATGGTTGGGTTTGGGATACCGGTGAGTGTAAGGTTATGCAAGCAAAAAACTATGTAAATGTAGGACCAGAATATGTAAATGTCTGTTGAAAGAAAAGAGCTATATACCGAAAGCGAAAAGATGCGTTCAAAAAACTAAATACAAAAGGATGTTCCAAGATATTGGCACTACAAAATGCCTGGATGCGGAAAAAGATACTTCCTAAAATTAAAATCTCTAGGCATACGGAAAAGATGCTTCCAAAATATTTAGGCTCGAAGAGATGCGTAGGAAACTAAACGCACCTAATATCCACTGCAAAACAAATTGGAAAAAAGAAATAAGAAAGTGTTTAATTTTCTTTGTAACATAAATAAATAAAAAAGGTAGTTTGAAGAAAAGCATCTCACATCCAAAAGTTGACTTCAGCCAAAGTTTGANTAAAAAAGGGAGTTTGAAGAAAAGCATCTCACATCCAAAAGTTGACTTCAGCCAAAGTTTGAAGCCTGCCTTCGCCACAGAGTAAGACCTATAAACAAAATATCAAAAAGTCACATATCATTGAAACAAATATTAAACCAATTCAAGATAAAACCAAATTGAAACAATGAAAAAGAAGAAAAAAGGAAAATTTTAGGAAGAAAAAAGGAAAAATTTGAGAAAAAACAATGAAAAAATTGAGGAAAAACAAAGAAAAAGTTACATGAAAAAAGTTTATGACAAAAAATAAAGTTACATTATATTAACGAATTGACAACAAAGTTTTCTTTATTTTTTCCATGTAACTTTTTCTTTGTTTTTCCTCAATTTTTTCTTTGTTTTTCCTCAATTTTTTCCTTTTTTCTTCCTAGTATTAAACCAATTCAAGAAAAAACCAAATTGAAACATATACAGAAAATTACCATAATTTTTTGTCAAACAAATGACGTCCTTCTCGAACTCCTGTTTCTACTTCTTGTTCAATTTGGTTGATGAAAGGAACCTCAACAGTAGTAACACTGACTTTGTGAACAGTTAACTTAGTCTATTACTATTTTTATGTTGATGAATATATCATTTATGATTCAAATTGTGCTTGAAATTTAAGTTAGTTATGATGAAAATATGGCTATTCTTGTAAACATATAGTTATGATGCAATGAAAAGATACTATGTCAAACTTTAGAAAAGAGTGGTTAAAGATCAGTTATAAAACACTTGTATTACTTTATAAATGTGTTATTAAAACATAATTACTTTGATGTATTATGTGTTTTGACATTGTATATTTCTCATTAATGTTTGATGTTTGTCTAATTACTTTGATGTTATATTTTTCGATTGTCGTTTTATACCTTTCTTCGATATTTTTGAATGTATATGTATAGGTTAAACAATAAACATTAACTAAAATTTCTAAAAAAATAAAAAAGTAATGGCCTAGTCAATTATTTTTTTAAAACGATGATTAGTCAAAAAATCATCCCATGAATGTTAAGTTGATTTTATTTGATTTAATGCGATGACCGCGAAAGTAAAAAAGTTAAGTTAGGAATTTGAGATTATTAAATGAACAATTAACTACTTGGATATACGTACGTACTTTTGTGTAATTACTATTCAAAGTCATTAGAAGGGTCATGTTCAAGGATCGTAGTTGATTTGTAACTTAAATCCTTATAGAAGAATGGTCCTTTGAATTTTTGTTAAGCTTGGAGATGTTAAATCATATGTTATGACATATATCCCATGTGCCCTTTTGTAATTTAAAGGGTTAAACTATATGTTTCGTACCCAAAAGCCCAAGAAATAGTGGGCCAAATCAGATCAATTCATTGTCTAATTTGGAAAATCTGATCGTTCTCAAGTCACAAAAAAACATCTTAAACCATTTGTTTTTATGCGGAGGAATATATCGTATATGATTCTTTGTTTATAAAGGTCTACGTAGACTTTTTCTGCAATGATCCTAATCACAAGAGGAGGATTAGGCTTTTATGGTGAGTGATTACTTCTTTTTTTTTCTTTCTTGTTTTATCAGTTAGCATCATGAAGAGGGATCCTCACCACTATATTCTCGTCGTTTTCTAGGTTTAGTTCTCGTCTCTATATTGAGAAAAGTGTGGTCTGAACAAGTTGTATCGGACAATGTGGAAGGTAAAAATGCGCTTCTGATCACTTACCTTAACATCTTCTTTTCATTGATGAATGTACTTAATTAACAATCGTCTCAATTGTATGCTTTACCTAAGATTTGTAGAGACCAGAGACATAACACAACTCCACGACATTTTTCAGTTTCGCTCGATCTTTCGGGATGCTTACACGGAGATAAAGATACAAACTAAACTTAAATGGCTCGAGTGCACTGACGCGTGGCATCGTGACACAAGTACGTATCATTGTGGCTTGACACGTACACGTAAGTCGTAACCATAACACACTCTTGTTCAATCTATATAACAATAACAAAACAATATCACAATATCTTCCGTATATTTAAATTCATTAAATTAACTCTTTTCCCTGTATCAATTCACAAATAAAAATTAATATTATACTAATAAAAGTTACAAAATTATACATATTTAGTCTTATTATGGGATACATGTGTTGTTAATTTATTAAATAAATATTTGTTACCCAAGCTCTTAAATTGTTACTGTTTATCTTCCATAAGTTACATAGATTTATCATTTATATGTGCATACTGTTTAAACTTAAAACCATAGCTTTTCTATGAATTAGTGGAAGAATTCTTGCTATGACTTGCCACGTGTCCACCCTGTTTTGAGGACACCTGTCCTGCACTGGTACCAAACCTTGTGTGCATTTAAATGTTAGTATGGTATGATAATAATAGTTTCTGATGTGGGAAGCTAATTAAATCGATTCACATATATAGATCAGATATGACCAGGTTGTGACGGCACTTGTCAACTTGCATCATTTAGCCCATATGATTTTACCATACAAACAACAAATGTTTCTTTTTTATTCTGGAAAACATAAAATGGCATACGAGCTTCAATGATAGTAGTGTAAATTGCACACATGGAGAAACAAAATTAAGTAATATTAATTTGATCAAGAGTAATCATTCTTTTCTGACTTTTTCCATCGCATTTTGTCTCCCATAAATTATGATAAAACTAACGAATAAGGCTGAACAACGAATCTAACTCAAAGGAGGTGTAACGCACGTGAGGAGCACGTGATCACATGGTGGCAACTAAACATCTTTCAGAAATATATTTTTTTTGGCCATTGCCTGTTAACCCCACCCCACCATCAACCAATTAGACCATGACCAAAATGCAAGTGCAACTTTTTTTTAATAATTATTAGTGGACTTACCATTATCCAAAAATCCTCTCTTTTTCTTAATATAATTACGTAAAAAGCTGATTAAAATTATTTTATTTTGCTAAAAAAAAAGAAGATAAAACTTTATTAAAAAGTTATGCTTCAAGTAAAGCCTCCATCAAAGGCTTTTTCTCCATTGAACTCATTATCTTCAAGAAAGACACATTGGTTTCTTACTTAATGACCTTGTAAACCGTAGCATTCCTCAAAATATTTACCAAAAATATAAAAACATTCCCCAATAGTCACTTNGTTATCAAAAAAAAAAATAAATAATAAAATATAAAAACATTCCCCAATAGTCACTTAAGTGTTACCTACTTAAATAATTAAATTATTAAGTATTGTCTCGAAATTCACCAAAATTAAAAAAAAAAAAAATTGGAAATACCATAGACAAAAATCCAAACTTGACATGTGTGAAAGCAAGAAAAGTGAAGAGTGACAATAATAATAGAGCCTGTGTTTTGGAATTCTCCACTTCTGTACTTTGCTCCCTCTAATCTATATCCACTTTCAATTTCTAACTAGCTATAAATGTTACAATTGACAAATCCTGAGTCTTCTTCTTTGCTTTCCCTTCACTGTTCTCTCTCTCTTGTTTCCTCCATTGCAAACAAAGCTTTAGTAATTACAGACCCACCAACCCATTTTCACCAAACTTTCTCTTTTCCCCCATTAACCCATTACTCTGTGTATTCGTATATACACTTTCTCTGTAACATTATGATTCTTTGGCTTCTCCTCTGATTCTTTAATTGCAACCTCAGTACCCTTTTAGTCATAATTCTTCTGGGTAAGCTCAAAACTAAATTTAGAAACTTCTTCTCCAAAGGGAAACTTTTCGCTTTCTTTCAAGTTTGCTTCATTATCAGAATAAAAATGGAAACTTTTCTCCATTGTTTCTTCTCTTCTAATCAAAAGAGAAACGCTTAGTCTTACAACACCACATTCCCAAGGTAAACTCATGCTCTTTTTTCAATGAGAGAACAAAAAACGTTTTTTGTTTTTGTTTCTTGCAATGGGATTGTGTGGTTGATTCTCTGTAAAAATTGTCTCTTGCTTCAAAGTTAAGTGANGAACAAAAAACGTTTTTTGTTTTTGTTTCTTGCAATGGTATTGTGTGGTTGATTCTCTGTAAAAATTGTCTCTTGCTTCAAAGTTAAGTGATACTTTCTTGAAAAGCCGAGATTCTCTTGTGTTTTTTTTAAACTCTTATCTTTTGTGGGGATACGTTAGTGCCCATAACTTGTTTGTTGATATGCCACAATTATCAATGAAAGTGTGCGTTTTTATTTTACTGTAATCTGTGAAAGATTTTGTTTTTGATGGTTTCTAATTTTCTATGTTGGTTTTGTCTAATTGTCAAGTTAGAAGTGTGGAAGTTNCTGTCAAGTGAGAAGTGTGGAAGTTCCCATGTTTCTTTAGTCCTTGAATGATGTATGCAAGTGTTTTAAAGGTGTAACACTTTCTTGTTGCTTAGGTGCTTTAATAGTGAAGTTGTTAAAGAANTTGTCAAGTTAGAAGTGTGGAAGTTCCCATGTTTCTTTAGTCCTTGAATGATGTATGCAAGTGTTTTAAATGTGTAACACTTTCTTGTTGCTTAGGTGCTTTAATAGTGAAGTTGTTAAAGAAGTAAAGAGACCAGAGATGCCTCCTGAGGGTTCTTTAAACGCTGAAATGTCGAAGAAGATATCGTTTTTCGGTTTGAAAGGATTGAAATTGTGGGTATGGGTTTGTTTGGTAGTTGGAGTATTCGTAGTTATGATTCTCTGCATCTTGTCTTTATGGATTACATTCCGTAAGAAAGCTAGANTTATGGATTACATTCCGTAAGAAAGCTAGAAGAACGTCAAGCAAGTTTCCGTTCAACCAAATACCTCATGTGTCTAAAGATATCAGAGTCGACAGGGCGGGGTTTCGGAGTCAGAATCCTCAGCCTGAGAGTTTGTATATCACAGTGAATGATAAGTCTGCGGATAGAGTTGGTGGGAAAACGATGATGTCTCATTTGGGAAGAACCAAGTCTAGTGATAATGATACTTTGAGTCAGTGTAGCTCTGTGAATCACCATGAGAGAGGTTATAGTTCTCATTCTGGTGAAGAAGGAGGCTTTGGTAGTGTTGAGAGACAGTATGGAGGTTGTGTAACAGCGTCTCCTTTGGTTGGTTTACCAGAAATATCCCATCTTGGTTGGGGACACTGGTTTACTCTTAGGGACCTTGAGCTAGCTACCAACCGTTTTGCTGCAGAGAATGTACTTGGAGAGGGTGGTTATGGAGTAGTTTATAGGGGTAAACTTGTTAATGGTACTGAGGTTGCTGTAAAGAAGCTTCTGAACAATCTGTAAGTTTTCAATGGATTATCAAATGTTTATGAATCCTATGTTTTTGTTCCTGAATGATTCTTGATTATGGTCTCTAGAGGGCAAGCTGAGAAGGAATTCCGGGTAGAAGTTGAGGCTATTGGTCATGTACGACACAAGAATCTTGTTAGGCTTTTAGGATNATTGCATAGAGGGAGTTCATCGGTGAGTCTTACTCGTCTTTTCGGTTACTCCTATACTTCTTTTGCAGGATGAGAATGACTTACAGTATCTAAATAAAATGATGAATGCAGGATGCTTGTATATGAGTATGTGAATAGTGGTAATTTAGAACAATGGTTACATGGGGCTAAAAACCAACATGGCACTCTCACTTGGGAAGCACGGATGAAGATCATTATTGGTATTGCACAAGCGTAAGTGTTCAATAAGTATCTCTGCAAAGTTATATCGTCTTTAATTGGATATTAATAGGCTCTGAGATTGTACAAATGTTGCAGGCTTGCTTATTTACATGACGCAATAGAGCCAAAAGTGGTCCACAGAGACATAAAGGCAAGCAATATATTGATTGATGATGAGTTTAATGCAAAACTCTCTGACTTTGGGTTAGCCAAGCTCTTGGACTCGGGTGAGAGTCACATCACAACCAGAGTCATGGGGACCTTTGGGTAAAGTCCAAAACTATGTACCTTCTTGAGGCAATTATGGTTATTTTTGTCTTCTTTGGATGATGTGCTTGCAAATAAATCATTGCTGTGTTTGGTTGTTGTTTCAGATATGTAGCACCAGAATATGCCAATACGGGTCTGTTAAACGAGAAGAGCTATATATATAGCTTTGGTGTTCTGCTTCTTGAAGTGATAACTGGACGAGATCCGGTTGATTATGGACGTCCTGCTAATGAGGTGAGGCTCAACTAATCAGGTTTGGTCCTGATTATGGATGAAATGTTCATCTCTTGGAAGCTTGAAATGGTTTTGTGTATTGGGCAGGTGAATCTTGTTGAATGTCTAAAGATGATGGTTGGAACAAGAAGAGCTTAAGAAGTTGTGGACCCAAGACTTGAACCTAGACCGAGTAAAACTGCTCTTAAACGTGCACTTTTGGTATCACTTAGATGTATTGATCCTGAGGCAGAGAAACGTCCTAGAATGAGTCACGTTGCGCGGATGCTTGAATCTGATGAACACGCTCTTCGCGAGGTATAAATTATTAAGTTAACTTGACGGATGATAGTCCAAAGCTGTCACAATTGTCTCAAACTAACGTCCATTGTTTGTCTCAGGTTCTCACTGCTTTTGCTACTGCATTCCACGCATTGCAGCCTCTGAAGATTCCTGCATTTAGGTTAGGAACCTTTTCCGGGCCATGCATTTGCTAAAAGTGGAATCCGTTGAAACTACAAGGGCAGTTGAATGCCTATGTCGTTGAATGATTATTTTGTTTTTTAATTTTCCTGCTCCACTGAGATTCTTAAAACATATCCAGCTTTGCATGGCTAGAGCTTGTCAACCACAGAAGCTTCATGCCCAAACTCCTTACAGTAAAAGGCCAGAAGGGTTGGCCTTATGTTCAGCTCCTGCTGGTGGACTTGCTCCAGTTTCTTGAGCCATTTCTGAGAAACGTTGAACTTGGAGGATCAGTTTGTACCCTTTTCTCTCCTTTATTGTTTGCATTGAACACTAAAGATATAGGTGATAGTAACTTAACGTGGTCGCTCTCTCTTGTTTGTTATCAATTAACTAGGTTCATTTACTATACAAAGGGACGCTGAGAGTGTTACAAGTGCTGCTTCATGACTTCCCGGAGTTCCTCTGTGGTCATCATTTTACTTTCTGTGATGAGATTTCAGAAAGTTGTTTTATTAACTTTGTTTCTGAGTGTTGTTTCTCTGTTTTCTGTTCTGTTCTGTTCTGTTCGGTCGGACTTTCTCAAGACGTGAATATTTTCAACCCAATTTGCTTGCACATAAGGCCATACATAGTAGCTATAGCTTAGTGGTTATCTTTTTAAAAACCAAAACAAGGCCCCAAAGTTATGATACTCCCCAAGCGTAATGATCTGAATCAATTCAGCCTTTTTGTTTGTTCAATTCTTGGATTTAGAGAGTTATGTACTTATATTAGTATCATTCTGTATTGACTTTAGCTAAAGGCTTTTCATAATTCGTTACTAACCACACGGACTGGACTATGTGGTAATATACATACCAACTATTGGAATGTGGTTCACCAAGTAAGATATGCACCAAAAATTAAAATGCCAACTATTGGATACCGACCAAGTAGTGGACCTTGAAGGCCGTATAGCCATAGCCAAACCTGCTATGCTTTGGAATCTAGAGATACAGATCTTAGATGCACAAGACGAAAAATGGATCCTGACTGACTCTATAAATCTTCAGCTTATTGCAAACCCTCGACAGTGGAAGCTGTGGTTTAGGCCAGTGGCTGTTTCGAAGCAAGGGAATCTTTACTTCCATGACAGTGAACAAAGGTTGTTCAAATACTATCCTGAGACAGATCCCATGCTCCGTCATTAGTGTTTAGTTTAGTTCGGTTTATCAAATCCTTGCATGTATATAAGCGTTCTCGTGTCTTATTATCAGGTGAAGTCAAGAAAACAACCCTTAAAAGTATTATAGCCAAACTCGCAGTGTTGGAAATAGTAAGGCAAAACTTAACCTTCCGTATTAACCCACCTGAGTAAATGATGTTTTTATGTTTTTGAAAATTGATCTTGAACAGTGTCAAAATTATTAATTTATTGATATTAATTGCTAATTTTATAAAAATATTCAATCTATTAACCAACAGAATTTAAGGATTTTTTTTTTTTTTTTTTTTTTTGTTTNGTTTGATCTTTAATGGAGTAAAAAATGAAGGAATTGATATGTTTTTGGTAATTTGAAAAATAATCAACTTTCGTATGTATTAATCCACCGAAATGAGCGATTTTTTTAAAATATGTAACGGTATCTAAAACAAAGAGGCACTGATATCATTTGATAATTTTGGAAAAAGACTAAATTTCCTATTATGTTAACCCACCGAGGTTTTTAACTTTTTTTGTATGATCTCGAATGATGTCCAAAATATTAAAGTGTTGATATCATTTGATAATTTATTTTAAAAACTCATTTTAAGCGTGTATTAACCCACCAGAATTATGAATTTTTTTTTTTTGTATGATCTCTAACGTGTTCAAAATAGTAAGGCACTGATATCATTTCGTAAATTCGAAAAAATACTCAACATTTGGTTGTGTTAACCTATTGAGTTTAAAGATTTTCTTACCTTTTTTAATGATCTCGAACGATATCAAAAATATTAAGGTATATATATTATTTGGTAATTTTGAAAAATATTCAAATTTTTGTATATTAATTCACCAAAGTTATGCTTTTAAAGGAACTTTTTACGTTGTTTTTAGTTTGATCTCGAACAATGTCCAAATTATTAAGGCATTGATATCATTTAGTAATTTTTAGAAAATACTAAACTTTCGTGATTCCACCGAATTGAAGGATTTTTTTATTATATATAACCTCTAACGACGTCAAAATAGTATGACATTAATATAATTTGGTAATTATGGGAAAAAGAAATACTCAGATTTAGTTTGTATAAACATGCCCGAGATTAAGGGGTTTTGAATATTTTATTGTATGATCATAATGATGTCCAAAATAGTAAGACATTTATATCATTTGATAATTTTAGAATAATATTCCATTTTTGTGTGTATTAAGTATTAACTCACCGAATTTAAATATATTTTTACATTTTTAGTGATCTTTAAAGGTGTCAAAAATATGAAGGCATTGATATAATTTAAAGGTGTCAACTTTCGTGTGTGTGTTAACCACCGCAGTTTATTATTTACTTGATCTCTAACGATGTTCAAAATCGTAAGTCATTGATATCGTTACGTAATTTTGGGAAAATAATCAATTTTGTGTATATTAACCCACTAAAATTTATGGATTTTTTTTTTTTTTTGTATGATCTTGAACAGTGTCCAAAATAATATGATATCCTTTCATAATATCAAAAAAATATCATAGCAAAGGATAAACTAACAGGACAAAATGATTCTACTTTAATATATAGAGGGTTAGATGAAATATATATAAATATAAATTATGTAATACTCCATATGTTTCTTAAAAAAATGTCATTCTAGCTAATTGCATATATATTAATAAAACATATTAAAATTTATATTATATCCCTACATAAGAAATTGACTATTCATATTCTTCTTTGTGATTGAGACTAAGTTTGATATTTAGTATTAATATTATCTTAAAAATGAAAACGACACTATATGTGAAACGAAAAATCTAGTTTAAAACGATATTCTTTGATAAACGGAGAGTAATACGCATTATGTTATAATTTCATAATCTGAATTACAATTTATGTTTTTACTGTATGGGTGTATGGGTACACATTCGTATGATTATATATATATGCAGTTTATAAATATAAATTTATTAAAATAGACGCATATATGGAATTGATAATAATGTAACATTGGGCAAACTTATAGTTTATAATGGTTGAAAGAATTAAAAGCGGTATAGTGGTTGATGTTAGGATATATGGAAATAAATGAAATGCGAACAATAATTAACGAAATTTACAGCATAACATAATTAGTCGGTCAATTACAAATTAATCTCTTTTGACTTGTCAACATCCACCTAAAGGATTACATGTCATCATTTGATTATGTCATAATTTTCGGCCAATGAAACAAAAACAAACATTTATTAAAACCCTAGCAGCTTCATAATGGCGATCATCATCGAAATGAAGAAACTAAAAAATAAGCTTGAGGATGAAGAAGAGAAGAACCCTAATCCGATTCCAATCTACATTGTTCCCGATACACTAGAACAAATCTTCCTTCCACTTCCCTTGAAATCTCTTCTCAAATTCAAGATCGTTTCAAAACAATGGAGATCAGTCATAGAATCCAAGAGTTTTGCGGAGAGGCGTATGAAAGTTCAGAAGAAGCGGACAATACTGGCTGTGGGAGACCACCGGACCGAGTCACGACGCTTTCAAGGAGACGAAGAAGGGGATATGGAGATGGTCTATATAAATTGTGATGATGCTTCTAAGACAAAACCCTTACTGACATGTGACGGTTTGGTTTGCATCCATGTTCCAGGTTGGATCAATGTTTTGAACCCTTCCACGGGACAAGTACTTAGTTTCCCTTCCGGTCCTGATCCAGGACCCGACCCTTATAATTCTGGAGTTTTCACCGGTAAATCCTTTAAACCATAAGAAAACTTTATTTTCTGCATGGATATTGAAATATGTTAACGTTTGATGAATATGGATTGATATTGATATTGAAAAATGTTTATTTTGTTTGATGAATATGTATTGATATTGATGGGTCTGTAATGTTACACTTTCTAGCCCCATGGTGGAATTATTCCCCTAGATACTGGGAGATCGGATTCGGCAGGGACATTGTAAGTGGGAGCTATAAAATAGTGAGGAATTTTCATCCTAACCACTGTTACGAGATTCTTGATATCAACATTGGGGAATGGAGAAAATTGAGTCCACCTTCTGACAGGATGTACTCGAGAAAGAAGCCCGTTTGTGTGAATGGGTCCATCTACTGGTTAGAATCGAATGGTAAAGGCCGTTTATTAGCTATAGATCTTCACACGGAAGAGTTCCGTTATGTCCCAGTTCCACCAATCCGCTCGGGCAATGACCAAGTAGTGAACCTTGAAGGCCGTCTAGCCATAGCCGGACCTGATCTTTGGCCTAATAATTGGAATTTAGAGATACGGATCTTAAATACACAAGATGAAACATGGACCTTGACTTACTCTATAAGTCTTAAGCTTATCGAAAACCATCGACAATGGAATCTGTGGTTTAGGCCAGTGGCTGTTTCAAAGAAAGGGAATCTCTACTTCCATGACAGTGCAAAAAGGCTGTTCAAATATTATCCAGAGACAGACTTCCTCCGTTGCCTCTCTTCAGACGTTTGTGTTATATCCCCTTTCGTCGAAAATTTGGTCTCACTTCAATGTTTTGATTCTGTTGCGAAGACATCTGGATACCGATTTGCATTGCACAGTCTAGATCACATGCCAGGATCCTGGATTTCAAAAATGTTCAGACGGATTGATATGCGTATACCAAATATTATGCTTACAACCGGTCTAGTGACTCTAATATATTTTCGCTATTTTGTTATTCCCCCTAGGTCTTGATCTTGGTTTTAATTGTCATATTGTTTGATGTTTTATCCTTTATACATCTTTTATGTAATTTTATGCATTGTTTACATTGTCACGAAATGATTGACTTAAATAGAGGTAAACATATGGGTTGGTTCTTGCTTGTAATATTACAACTTTCACAAAATCCAAAGTAATTCAATAAAAGAAATTTATTCAAGAGTAGTGTTTGATCTCGAGTTAGAATTTACAAACATGAACCCGATTTGATATGGTCCCACTATTTCAACAGAGAGACTATCTTTCATTCAATGTGAACATAACCATTCTACTAATTACTAGCCATGCGTAATATGTTATGAAAAGCTTTGTTAAAACCAATGAATAGAGAGAGTTCATAAACATGTTCATTTTGAAAAAGATTGTAGTGGTTCTAAGAGTTAAGATGAAGAAATGAAAACCGTAAGTAAGCATAAACCAGATAAGATTATCTCGTCCTTGATCTAATGACTTTTTGATTAAAGATTATATTTATTTATTTTTTTTGAAAAAAAGGGATTATAGTTAACAACATTTAGATCCTCATACATTCTCTTGATTTCACGTAAACAAAAAAAAAATACCATGCTCCGTCAGGCTTAAGGAGTATAGGTTCGACTACAAAAAAAACTTGACATGAAGACAAGAACAGATTTAGTTACATTAGTGGTTGGTTTAGTTCGGTTATCAAAACTTGTTTAGTGTGTATATAAGCGTTCTAGGTCCTGATCACTGGTTACATGATACATTGAATATGCTTCTCTTTTCTAAAAGAATTTAGAGTCTTCGAGTTTTTTTCTATTTCTTTTTCTAATCATGTTCTTGCTAAGAAAGCATTGCTGTCAGATATGTATGCAGCACCAGATATTGTAAGTTTGGTATCGGGTTGAGATCGGTTGGTTGATATCCTGCTTATGAAGGCTTAATTGACTAGTGTCTTGCTTTTGTTATTACGTTGAAAAAGCAACGCAGATGCATGTTTAATCGACAAATCTTTCTCTTGTTATTTAAAAAATGAACACTAGGCATAATTGCAAAGAAAACATTTAATGAAAAAGTGTACNGCTTAATTGACTAGTGTCTTGCTTTTGTTATTACGTTGAAAAAGCAACGCAGATGCATGCTTAATCGACAAATCTTTCTCTTGTTATTTAAAAAATGAACACTAGGCATAATTGCAAAGAAAACATTTAATGAAAAAGTGTACAACGTTGTANTTGCAAAGAAAACATTTAATGAAAAAGTGTACAACGTTGTAACATAAATCAAAAAGAATTTGAAGATTTAGTTCCTCCCTTCACCACACAACCAAGCCTATAAACACAAAACGTGAATGAAGATCAAAAGTCATAAATCACTATGTACACGGAATTCCAAATGATTGTTCTGGATTGGGATCAATAACTTGTGCTAGACCCTTCCTCGCATCCATTATTAGTTAGACCAAGAATCATCGAATTCCAACACGATAACTGCTTCTTAGAAGCACTCCCAAACACATCCAAACCTTCCTCAACGCACCCACACTTGCAATACATATCTATAAGCGCAGTAACAATTATAC
>OVAP01000556.1:0-33655 GCA_900406295.1 Aurinia saxatilis
CGGGAAATAGCAGTTCGGTCGAAATAACTCCGACAAGTATGGAATTTGATCTCATCAATTCCATTGCATTATCTNCATTTGCACGTTTATCGGGAAATAGCAGTTCGGTCGAAATAACTCCGACAAGTATGGAATTTGATCTCATCAATTCCATTGCATTATCTTTGATCAAATATTAGGTGTAATAACTTGATCAAGCTTCTCATTCACTTTCCCGAATCGTAACCCAATTCCCGGTTCATGATTACCTCGATAACGATATTCGCAGAAAATGATGTCTCAGATAATTCCTGCGGTCGGAGGACTGATTCCTTGATAATTTGAGAGGGTCATTACACCTAGAGTTTCTGAATTTTCTTAAATGTGAATTATTAATTCTACAAACTATTTTAGTTTGTGCTTCTATTGTTTAAAGGCCTTTGAAAGTTTGCATTTTCTATTATCATACATGCTAAAAATCAAAAGAAATTCACATGGACATTATCGAAGCAGTTGCAACACTTTAAAATGATTTTGAACTCTTTTTTTTTATTTCTCTTCTTTCCATTATAATTTGAAGGAAATTGTTATATTTGAGTATGAAACATCCAAATCATTTTGTTTGGTTTATAATATTCGGGTCCCTTTATTTTTCTCGGTGCCTAATCGAAGATGCTTCATATGTATGTTGATGAGACGGACACGAGTCCATGCAATATCAATTTCCTCCATATGTAAAGGTAAATTATATTTCCTCTATATATATGTTTTATGTGAAGGTATTGTCTAAAATTTATTTTCATATTTTGACATTGATTTTTATAAATATTTCAAGGTGGTGGGAGAATGTGAATTCCCGAATAACATGAAGTTGTGAAGATTACTCATCTAAGTCATTCCAACAATAAGCATGGTTTTAATAAACCTTTTTGTGAATACAATTCTATCATTGTTTCCGATAATCGTGTTTTATCATACAAGCCGCCAAGCATACACAACAACACAAGCAAAAATGCAACTAAAGGGATTTGATATGGAGGATCTCCATTTATACATTTATTTCTGTTTAAGCAACGTAGAATGAATGGACTTACATTTATGATATTTTTATTTATAATGAAGATTAAATTTAATTATTTTGTTTTTTAATTTACATGTCAACTGCGATATTTAATTTTTTAGTATTAATTTTTAAATTTGTACCGTGCTCAGCATGGGTTATGACACTAGTTCTTATCTTTTTTATTAAATCACATATACTCACCATTTTTTGTTTTTTTATATATTTACTTATTTGTTAAGTTTTTAAGAATTGTAATTGTTTTGTACTCTTATGATGATTTTGGAAAATTTCGATTATTCATCATATGTTAGAACTTGATCTTGACATAAATAATATACTTAATTTTTTTATAAACTAAAATTTCCGGCGCCTAGAGTTGGCCACCACCTAGTTTAAATATTAATTATTTAGAGTGTTTACCCTAAACCCTAAAATCCTAAACCTCAAAAAGTCTTTTCACCCCTAATAAACCCTAATCCCCTAAATCTAAACTCTAAATTCTAATAATTAAATCTTAATATTTATTAAAAATGAAACCCTAATTTTATAAAGGTTTAACCTTAAATCATAAACCTAAATAAATCATAAACTCTATAATTTTATTAAATCCTATAATACTAAATCCTCTCAAATTTATCATTTATGTGGTTAATGGGTATGGAAAATTGAATATATGTGTGATTATCTCATTTATTATAGCATGGTTGTAAGAAAAGATAAAAAAACACCAAAACCAAAATCGTGCAAGACTATCTGAGTAAAAAGACGTTTCAAACCAATTTCCATAGTTCGAAAACTCAAACCACAATCTGAAACAAACGTCGCACATGAAACTTACCAAACTGATTTAAAGGTTCAATCACCCTTTAGAACCATCACCTCATATACCCTTTTCTTTCAATACAAAATCAGCATACCAACTTTTAATCACAAATGTCCTTTATATTTTATGTTTTCAAAAAATAAATTAAATGACCAAAATGGCCTTGACTTTTCTGATAAAAAAACAAAAATCAATGTCTAGCGTCTTTCTCTCTGCGGTCCCACAGTTTTTTTCTCTCTAAGATAACACCACATGTACCTTAGCAATACCTCAGTAATCCAGTAGTTCCAGTTTTGTTCGTAGTGGTTCATTTGGGAATATATATAATTTTACAGTAATATCATATTGCTGATAAATAATTTTCAGTAGTTCTTTTAATATTTGACATTTGTAACACATTTCCATGTAATAATATGTCAAATAACTAATATGCTACAAAATTTTGCATCTAGATGACATTATCATACTCTTCTTAGAAGTACAATGTGATTTATATAAGATGGTAATATGATGTTTATCTTAGTTATGTATTTTGTAACTAAAATATACTACTAATTCTGCATTTGAATTCTAGCTAGATAAAAAAAGAGTCTTATATGTACAATCTTACAAGAATCACCTTATACTTCTAAGAAGAGTTTGATAATGTTATCTACCTTATAATGTAAATTTTTGTAGGACATGAGTTATTGGACATAATATTATATAGAAATATTTGAAATGTGTTACAAATGTCAAATATTAAAATAACTACTGAAAATTTGTTATAGATTACTGGGTACTACTAAGAGTAAAAAAACTTAAAACTACAACCTTAATTTAAATATGGAGAAGAATAAAATTTGGGTTAGATTGTAAATAATTTATTGAGACTAGGTTTTTGTATCTTTTACATCAATTTGGCATTAAAAATAAAACAATAAGAAGATCAATTTTGGTTGCCGACATTTGTGAATATCAAACAAAGGAAAAGGGTACTAGAGGTGTAGCAAAACACAAATGTGATTTGATCATGTAGACCGGAGTGGAAAAGAAAACCAAACACACAAGAGTTAATAAGCAAAACACAACTCAAAGTAGATGGCAGGAAAGTGTTGCAGTGACACAGACACTGAACGATGATAATACAAGTCACCGTCCCAACACAAATGTGTTATTGTGAAGCTATAAGAAGAAATTGACATACAGTTTTTCTGGTTTGATCATATGTTGCTTGTATCAAATCCATAGGGAAATAGAGAGATGCAGAAACAAAACCAAAATAAACATAGTTAATTTTTCATCTTCATCTTCTATGTTGTTCTGGTCCAGAAGAGAAAAGAGATGGAGATCAAGCTGTTCTCTTAATGATATGGACTCCACTGTCTGTATCGACAATGTCGCTTATATCTCCCACCTTGAGAGCGTAAGTTGCTTCCTCAAATGGTTTCTGCATTTGACCTCGACCAAAGGGACCTGAACACAGTCATGCAATCAACATTAACATTTTCAGCACAAGCTTAATGCATACCAAATTATATACATGGAGTAAGAAACTTTCGATTGGTGATGATCTAAGTCGACATTAGTAACGTTTATCAACACCAACTATAGTTTCATAAAGGAAGAAACTTTCGATTCTAATCACCAGTGTTGAGCTAAGTAGATATTTGTATAGGAAACTATACACTCTAACCGGATTGACCCTAAATTCAAGCATAATCAAGTAGAGAATTGGGAATAAGAACAAACCGAGATCGCCACCGCGTTTGGCAGAGCTACAGTCAGAGACACGAGTGGCGACATCCTCAAAATTGGCCTTGCCGGAGACGATGTCTTCGCGAATGGATTTGAGCTGCTCAACGGCTGCCTCTCTGGTGGTAGTCATGATGATCTTTCCTTCCGGATCCTTCCACGATGCCTTTCTACGAGATCCCTGATGCTTGATCAGAATATGCGACGCCTTCACTTGATCCCTCGACGACATCTTGCTCTTCTTCCGCTGATCCTCTTTCTTCTCCTTCCTTCGATCTGTCGACGAGACAGAGCCTTGCTTTCGTTTCCGATCTAAATCTATCTTCGGAGATTTCCTGCGCCTCCCTTCGCTTTACCCTAATTCGATGTATGCTACTACTTTATATCCATGACCCGCCCTACAAGCATAATATATTAATTTTGTTTTTTTCCGTTTGTTTTGTTCTTCATATATATTTTTCCCTCATATTTTTAATTTATTTTTATGATACATATAATTTTTACAATTTACCCTCATATCATCTCGCTAAGGTTTTTAGTCACTGTTTTAATTTGCGATCAAGATTTTTATTTATTTATATTATAATTCTCATATTTATTGATATAAATTTCGATTAAGTCAATAGTTTACTTTTGTAATCTTTAAACATGGATTCTAATATCCGATAAAAAATAAAAATAATTGGTTTACCACCATGAAATTTTGAAATAATTGGTACATATTTTGATATTTATAGTTATATGTCATCTCAGAGTTTAAAGATTGATTGTCTCTATAATCATTTTCCATTTATTTTTATTATATTTAATCTCTGAGTTTTGAAGATTTTTTTTCTTCCCACTTTGTTTCATTTAACCGAAGAGTATTAATAGTATTGATATATGAATCATTCATAATAAATGGATACATATTAAATAGACTAATAATATTATATTTTGTTTCTTTCAATCAATTTTTTTCTTAATATTTAAACATATTGACATGAACCTTCATTAATTTAATAGTGTATGATTTGTGTAAGATAAAACAATCAAATTTTTATAAATATAACATATTATTTATAATTAAACTTACTGTATTTTTAATAACCACAAATTTTAAAATGGTTGCCAAGTTTATTTATATTGATGGTTAATAGTTTTGTTTTGTAAGACATATTTAATATGTTTCACACGATTAAATACTTTTGTTATCATATAATTTCATTTGAGGTTTCAAAATATCTTTTCTCTCTTTCCAAATGAGGAGTTAATAGTGGAATTTTGAGGTTGAAAAATATACAGAGTCATGGTTATTAAAGATTTTATTTGGTCTTCTCGTGTTTTAAAGATTGTCTACATTCCCTAATATTCTTTTTATGGTTAAATAAAAAAATTATTTATAACGGCTATATCTAAATGTTCAAATCGGATTATTGATTTCAATATGTGTGATTTTTCAGTTCTGTACCAAAAGAGTTCAATATAAATATTCATTTCAAGTCATTATTTAGTATTAGTATTAATAAAAATACTTAATTTATATTTCTAAATTGAATATTAATATTAATATGATTTATACTTAGAAATGATATCATGAATGACCTTTGAAATTCTTTTTTAAATTAAAAGTACATAACTTAAGATGTAATTAATATGTGAAGTATATATTAAATTAATTTTTTATCAAAATTAAATATTATAATGATTTGGCACACATGTGGCTGATGAGTCACCAGAAGAGAGAAAAGGTTCATTTATGTATATAGATAGATACAAATAGACCATCTACACTATCTTTATATTCGTTTTCTTTACTTTCATAAACCATATTATATTCGAAAAAGTTATAAATTGATAAATTTACCAAAATTTTGAAAATTTGAGAAAACAAAAAGACATCATTGTAATTTTGAATTTCAAAACTAAATTAAAGTTCAAAAAGATTATGATGGGATAGTAGTAGAAAATAGGGAAAATTAGGTGACATGAAATATTTAATTCTCATATAAAGAGATTTTTAAAAGATAATTATACCCTTACCACATCATATCTTTTCTTTTGTCTCTTTCACACTTTTTATAGAATAAACTCAAATTTTTCTCTCCAACTTTTACAAAAAAAGAAAAACATATATGGATAAACTCAAAAATTTCTCTCTAACTTTTACGAGAAAAAACAGATCTGGATAAACTCAAATTTCTCTCCCCAACTTTTACTACAAAAAGCAGATCTGGATAAACTATATATATTACTGTATAGTCAAATATATATATGTTGAACTATATAGTCAATGAACTATATATTGAACTATAATATATATAGTTCAATATATAGTTTGTATAATTCATTATGATTACTTTTGATATATATTTCACGGTGTAATTTAATATAAATTTCACTGTAATTAGTACTAATTAAGTGACCAAATAGGGTCATTTACTTAATTGACTCATTTTTAAAAGTCTTTGTGACAAAGAAAATTGGACTAAGAGTCAATAGCTCAACTGATAAAGATCTGAGGCAAAATCTAACGACCGCCGATTCGAGTGGCTCTTGGGACTAGACCATATAACATGCTCTGGTTCCGAGCTTGAGGGGATGTACGGACGTAGACCCAGAACCTCTTGGTAATTAAAAAAAATGATACTAATATATATAGAAAGTGTTGAACTCTATATACCTTACATTTTCAATGAATTTTTCTAATTTTAGAATTTTTTGAAATTTTGTAATTTTGAAGTTTTCACATTTAATTTTGTTTCTGATATTGACAAATGACAACTAAACATATAATTTAGGGGGTTAATCACATATACCCATTTTTATACCATTAATCACATATACCAATCTTCCTTCCTTTTAACCATTTTTCTTGTAAGAAATCTAAAATATCTTTATTTAAATATTAACTATTTATGGGGTTTAGGGTTTAAAAACCCTAAATCCTAAAATCCTAAACCCCAAAAAGTCTTTCCACCCCTAATAAACATTACCCCCTAATGTAGAAACCCTAAATCCTAACAATTAAACCCTACTAGTTATTAAAAATTAAACTTTAAGTTTATAAGAGTTTAACCTTAAATCTCAAACTCTAAGTAAATCATAGACTCTCTAATTTTACTAAACCATAAATCCTAAAATCCTAAATTCTAGCAAATATATCATTTATAATGAAAAATAGCTTTGGTAAATAAAGGGTATAATAATGGTATTAAAATAAAAGGGGTGAGTATATGCGATTAAAAAAAAGTGGTGGTTATATGTAGTTAGTGGGTATGGAAAATTGGGTATATTTGTGGTTCTCTCTATAATTTAAGCTTGATTTAAAGTTTAATTATTCATTTCATCAATTTTAGAATTTTAAAGATTTTCCACTTTTTGAGACATTTATTATTGTTTTATAGGGAATTTTTTAAAAAGTATCACTTTTGATATGCCATTTTTCAAAATATCACTAGAGAGATTAATTTTTAAAAATATATATCACCATTCAAGCATAAACTATTTATAGGGTTTTTAAACCCTAAAATCTTAAACTAAAAAGTATTTTAAACTCTAACAAACCCTAAACCCTTAAAATATAGGGGGAATTGCATGAATTGGACCCTTAATGAATTTGAAAAGAAAATCTAGACCCCATATCACACATTAAGCAAAAGTGATATTTTTCTGTGAATTATCAGTTTTGCCCCCAATGAACAAACAAAAAACTGTTACGCAATTGACTATTATAGCCCCTCGAGGACTGTAGGCTTCATTTGCAGTCTATTACGGAGTATACAGACTTCATGTGCAGTCTATAACGTAATTTCATTTTAAATTTGAATTTTAAATTATTTAAAAATTAATTTGAAAATTTTAAAATATACCCAACAAAAAATAGGCTATTTATCATTAGTGTAAAATAGTTGCACAAAAATGAAGTAATTTGAAACTACAAAGAAAATTTAGTTTGTAAACTAATTGTTTGGAAGGTAGTAGACTTCATTGTCAGTCTAGTAAAATCACAAATATGAACCAAAAAGTAACCGGTATTAACCAAATATACCGAGTAGACTACAACTGAAGTCTGGTTAAACCTAAAATGTTACTCCGTATAAATGTTTCCCCCACCACCAACCCTAATCTGAAACCAACCTCTCTCTCTCTAAAATGGCGCACAAACATTTTCCTCTCCTCTCTCCTCGCCGTGAACCTCGTCGCCTCCCACCTCCTCCGTTGAGCTTCTTCTTCATACCATCCTATCTCTAAGTCTCTCTTGCCTCTCCTCTGTTATCTTTGTTTATGTTCTGAGTTTTTCAATAATCGTTGTAATGAGTTCTGTTGTCTTACAGGAATGGGTCAATACAGCTACAGCCACCCATCGAGCAGTAGAGCAAGTCTTCCTACTAAGGATGATGGGTTTGATGCTGCGGAAGTGAGCTCTGTTGATAGGCGTAGACCAGTCAACTTCTTTGGCAATTCTAGGAAACGTGAGATTCCTGAGAGATGTGTATGTGGCTTAACGGTTGTGACACATGCCTCGACTACTGAACTGAATCCGGGTAGGATCTTTTTTGGTTGTAAGAACCATAAGGTAACGAGTTTTTTAGTAATTTTTTTGTTTGTTTCTTTTTATATGAGTTTGAGATATATGAATTAATTTTGGCTTGGTTTTACAGGATGGTGGACACCATCTGTTCAAATGGTGGGATGAGGCTGTTTCAGAGGAAATCAGAGAGTTAAGGAGTCTTTGATAAAACCAATCTGACTTCATTCGTGGCATCCGAAGTAGGGACTCCGGATTGGAGTGTGTGAAGAGGTTGGAGGCCGTGAAGAGCTTGGAGGCGGCTATGAAGAATTATGTTCATGTGAAGAGATTTGAAACAGAGCTAGTGCAACTGAAAGAGCTTATCCTTGAGAAGCGTTTAGGTGGGTTTGATTTGAAGATTGTGGTCGTTCTCGTCTCTGTAATCATCGTAGGTGTCATCTCTTTCCTTTGAATCAATAGGTCTTAAGCTATAGGATTTTATTTGATGTAAACCTAGTTTGTTGTTGTAACTCAGTCTAAGGGCTTAATACTTTTATTCGGTTTCCCTTCTGTTGTTGAAAGGATTCTATGTATGTTATTTGATGTTCTGAATCGATGTTGTATTCTGATGGAAAATTATATACTGCACATGTAGTCTGCCAAATACCCATATGAAAACTGATTAAACCAGTATAATTACAATTAAAACGAGATCAAATGTTAAATTTAGTCATAAAATAAACTGAAATTTGTTTAACCCGGTGTAATTAGACCAACATTTTCCACAAATTGATATAAACCGGTGTCATTAGACCAAAAATTGCCATAATTTTGTATAAACCGGTTTAATTGTACAAAAAAATAGATGAAATTTGATTAACTTGGTATAATTAAACCGCTTAAACCGGTAGGGTTTAGAAAAAATTTGGAATGTTATGTAGACTTAAGATGAAGTCTACCTTATGAGCGGGATTTTGTAGTAAAATGGAGGGGCTTTGGCGGGCCTTTTGGATTTTTGGGCGGGATTTAAATAAATTTGGTAGACTTCATGTGCAGTCTGCATATTCGAAACAATATCTTTTACCCTTAACCGAATTAAACCGATTCAGAATTAACATAACCTACACTAAACCGATCCAGATTTACCATATTGTACCGGCATATATAAGACTATTACAGTCCCGGTTTTACCAGAAAACCCTAAACACGCCGCACTAGAGAGATCTGTGGCGATTTTGCGGCAATTTTCTTCGTTTTCGAATCTCCACCATCTTGCTCAGATTTGCTTCGCCGTAGTGTCCATAAACTAGCCTCCTTTCGAGTAGTGAAGGTGAATCTCTTTTCGAGTCTCATTTCATACGATTTTTTTTTGCGAATAATCATTTTTGTTTTTGAAATCCTTCTTTTGTTTCTGAAATTCTTTTACATTTTTGTTCATTTGTTTGTTTGTTTGTTTGTTTGATTCTCTTTTCGAATCCAAATTGTTTCTCCGATTTCCGCTTTATTTATGAAAACCCAATAGTTTGATTTGTTTCGAATGAAAATCGTTTGTTTGTTTGTTTTATTCTCTTTTCGTATCAAAATCCGATTTTGTTTTGTGAATCATCATTTTATCTTTTTTGTTTATGAAACCCATTTCCGCTTTATTTTCATAGTTATCAATTTTCGTTGATCTGATACTCAAACTGAACAATCCAATTTTATGACTTTCTCGTTTTTGTTTATGTATTTGAATCTGGTTTTTTTAATATATGTTATGTTTGTATATTTTTGAATCTAATGTCATGACTTTCTTGTTTTTTGTATACTAACCTTTAACATGTTTCATGATTGTAGAATGGAGGATAAAGAGAAACCAGATTTCCCTAGGAGGGTCTACTCATTAAATGAAGACCATTTCCAGAACGAATCATCAATTACTGCATCAGTGATACAAAGCTGTTACATGCTCTATAAAAATGTTTGAAGAAAGATGAATGGGCTGAGATTGACCGGAGTAGGCTGGGAGTTTTTTTGAAGTTTTGGAAGCTTGACTTTGGCTGGGCATCAAGGCTGGTGCACTATGTGCTTGGTTTCCAGGTTAAGTGCGATAAGACATATGAGATATGGAGTCTCATTGGTGCAAACCCAATACGGTTTTCTTTGTATGAGTTTGAACATCTCACTGGTCTGAATTGTGAGTATGTTAATGATGCGGCGGAGGATGTGGAGGTCACTGATGAGATGAAAGAATTTTGGACGAAGCTTGGAGTGCATGTTAAGACGGGTCCAAGTGTTGAGGCTTTGACCATAGCATGTTCTAAATCTAAAACCTGGTCTAGGGAGGAGCGGATCATGCTTGGCTACTTAGCCATCTTAGCTGGGTACATTGTAGCACACAATCCCTCTCATGCCACACCAGTTCACTTGGCCAGGTTATTTTAGAGTTTTTGTTTATGTTTTTTTTGTTAAGCCTTAATTGTATTTATAGTTAATGTTTCTGAATATATATATGTTTTCCAACTTGGCCAAGTTGGTGATGGATCTATAGACCTTCGAGAACTACCCATGGGGTAGAGTGGCCTTCAAGAAACTCATTGCTTCGGTGAAGAAACTGGACTTGTCCAAGACTTCGTACCTAATTCATGGGTTTGTTGAAGTGCTTCAGATCTGGGCGTATACTGCCATGCCTGAGTATGGAGCTTCATATGGTAAGCCCTTTCATGGTAATACTACTCCACCACTTTCGGCGTATAAAGGGGCTAAAGGCAAAACAAACATGAGGAAATGTTTGCTACAACAGGTGAGATTGAGTAAAAACATTATTTCATGATATTATGAGATTAAGAAAAAATATGCTAAAATATGGTATAATCTTTTTCTGCAGACCCGCTTCAGCAACATGATCGTTAAGGAGAGCATTGATGATATGTATCCGTATTGGCCTGATGATACCAACACTGATGAAAGGATTCACAATATTCTTTGAGCTTTTTTCAGAGAGTTTAGTACGGGTTCATGGAAGTGGAGTGAAAGTGACTGGGAAGTGAGAGGTATCAAACCGAAACCGGAACGTTGCTCTGTTGATATGTTGAGCACATGGTCAGATGAGAGTACTCTTAAGAGATCTCGTCCCTCAACATCTTCTAATATGAAGGAAAGTATTGCTGGTGGTGAGAGCTTTATTGATTCCATGAAGCGTTTCTTCGAGGAGTGTTGCGGAGGCTTATCTCAGCAGATTCATGAAGGCTTTCTTAGGTGTGACAAGAACTTTGATCTGCTGAACAAGAGGGTCAGAGTTGTTGAGCATGAGGTTACCATGCTGAAAGATGGCAAGGCTAAGGGAGAGGATGAGCAGGTCAAGTCCAATGAAGAGGATGATGAGGGAAGGGAGAGAGACATGGACAGAGACATGAATGGCTCGGACCCTCCTGAGGCTGCAAAACCCGTCCATGTTATTTCTGAACCCATTTTGGAACCTGCTATTAACTCTGAAAAATCTAAGGCACCAACTAGAAAACCTCCACCTGCTAGAAAATGTGCACCTGCTAGAAAACCTAGAACGAGGAATGATGAAAAGAACAAGTAGTGCTTGTGTTTTTTGTTGTATCAAACTGTTTGTGTTGTTGAACTCATGTTTTATGTTGTAACTAAAAACCCTAGAATTTGCTGAAAAATCTTTTGTGTAAAATGTATGTTTGGATTTCTTATATTTCATGGCTTATCTTATAATTACTCTGGATTTCTATAGTTTGCATTTTATATAAGAATATCTGTAANCACAAGAAGTTCTGTCTTGAGGAAGAGTTGGTGAAGAGTTTGAAAAAACAAGAAATCAGTAAGCAAGCAGCATTGAACGTGGTCCGTGGCAGGAGTGAGAGGCGAAAGCGGTTTTTGCCAACACAACAGGATCCGTTTGTGGGAAACAGCACAATTAAGGCAATAATTCCAAATGTAAACCAAAGAGTAGGTGGATATGATCCTTCCGAACCCGTAGACAAGAAGAAGTTGAAGGTGCTAGTAGATTGGTTGAAACAGTCAAGGTAACGTGAATTAAGACTTAACCCTTAAGTTGAATTTGTCGTGTTATTCATGTTATCATCAATTTGTTGTGTTACTTATGTTATCAATTTGTTGCAGTGAATATATATATATATATAAAAAAAGTAAACGATCTCCAGCTGAGTGGTATGACACGTTACGGAGTCCACAAAAATGGCTAATGGACACGGTAATTACACACTTATCATACACTTTTTGAAGACTTACAAAGTTTTTACTTCTTTCGGTCTACACTTATCATACACTTTTTGCAGCATCTTGATGCTTTTATGCAGATGATGTGGAGTCGCTACTTGAAGCATCCGGAATGGTTCCGATCGGATCGTCTTTGCTTCCTTGATACTTTGTTTGGATCCTTCTGGACAGAGAAGTACCCACTCTTTGTCAAATCTACACCAAATCATGATGGTGCTGGTAAAGTGTTACCAGTTGATGCGTTTGACTACTACATAGATACAACACCTAAACACATGCCGAATAACAAGACTTGGGTGCTCGAGGTGGATGATGTCTATGCGCCTTTAAACATAACCAAGGATCATTGGCTGGCTTTGTGGATATCATTGCCGAGGAGACATGTTGTCATTTGGGAAAGTTCTGCGGTTCATGCAAGGGATGAAGACATAGCCAGGGCTGTTGAGCCGATCGTCGTGATGTCGTCTCACTTACTCCATACGTTTTCACACGATGTTCCACTTGAGCCTTTCACGTTTGAGAGATTCTGTGGAGGACACGTGCCTGAAAACATCAAACAATGTCTATTGCTTGAAGTATATGGAATGTCATGCACTTGACATGACATTCCCTCCGGAGTTGTGCGACAGCAACATTAGAGGTATTAAGGATAAGATTTCGGTTGAGGTCTTCGATGAGACAAAAGCTAAGGGCAAGGAAACCAAGAATTGGGACATGTTAGACCTTTATGAGAGTAACTGAGTTTGATTTTGGGATGGTTAGGAACTGATTTGAACAGTATTGGGAGAGAAATGTTTTGGACCTCTGGGTTGGTTAGGAACTGATTTGAACGGTATTAGGAGAGAAATTTTTTGGAACTTTTGTTTTGGACCCGGTGATAGGTGAGAAATTTTTTGTAGTAACCTATCAACATTATGGGTTGGATTAATTGTGTTGTTGTAACCTATTAATCGTATTAATCAACAATGAATTTCGGCTAAAAAGTTTTTTTATAACTACTACCAAGCACTTGTAGATCATCATACATCTTAAAATAAAATTACTACTACCAAGCACTACATAATACTTGCTTATTACAGAATTAGTACTACTACAGACTTATCTAGCAGACTACCATGATAACTTGTTGCAGAAGGTACTTGATAACTTGTCCAGGAAGAAACGGCTACATCCCGTATCTCATGAATCACCATAATCTCACATCTCCTATTTGAATTGAATGAAAGAAGAAGGTTAATTAAATTCATAAAGCCGACAGATCATGATGAGCTAAACTTACACATTGAGGTCGAGTGTGTCCTGGTTGCTTGCATTTCGAGCTATTGTAGTGCTTGTGTAATTTCCGAGGCTTGTTGGCTCTCTTCCTTGACATCTCTAGCCAAGATTTCCATCTCGACTTCTTCTTTCTCCCGGGAGCAGGTTTGACGAGTGGGGGTCGCATTAGGACATCTTCGGCTTTCGTTTCCCCGTCCATGGGATAGATGTTACCCAAGTATGTCGCATATAGATAGTTTCTCGCATACAACGTCTCTACGAAGGTAAACATGGGCACGTTAGCATTGGTTGCAGCTGCAATCGCATGTGTGCATGGTATTTTTTCAACTCGAAACATTCCACAAGCACATGTTCTACGTTCCAAATCAACCATACAAGCGCGTGTTCCATGACCCCTCACAAGAAAACGCCATGCGTCTATGCGTTCAACCGTTAATAATTCCGAATCGCCAACAATGTCTCAGCTCCCCGTCTATGGAGTGTTGATAGACTCAAAGCATCTTCTCGTCTTTTATACATCCACATCCCTAGTTTCTCTCTAGTAAACTCCAAAAGAAACATGATGGAAAATCCTTTGGCAACTTTAAGCACGGAATTGAGGGATTCCGCAATGTTGCTCGTCTTTATATTGTATATATCTCCCGGGAAGTGAACTCGTGACCACAAGTTTGGGTCCGCTTCCTCCAAATATGTTGCGAGGGCTGGTTTGACATCTCTTATGGCATCCATGTAGTGGTTGTAATCGCCGACCGTGTAAGCATATGCGGCACCTTTAACAAAGTACATGATCTCTCTTCCTCGGAATCTCGATATGATGTTTTGTTGTAGATAATAGTAACAAATCCCCCGAGTGGCCCAAGGCAAAACCTTATCACACGCTTTTGCTATGAAGGAATGGCGGTCCGACATTATGGTCATAGGATATTCGTCCAAAAAACACTTATGCAAGTTGTTAAAAAACCATTTCCATGATGCATCGCATTCCGAATCTACAATACCAAAGGCCAATGAAAATATTTGGAAGTTAGCATCTTTCCCGGCCACCACTAGCAACACACCTTCATACTTCCCATTAAGATGAGTCCCATCCACTACAATAACTTGTCTTAGATTCCGGAAACCGGCTATCGAAGCGGCAAAGGAAAGAGAAAGATATTTGAATCGATTCTCCTCGTCACGTACAAGCTCGATTACACTTCCGGGATTGACTCTCTCAATAAGTTGCAAATAAGACGGAAGCTTATCATATCCTTCCTCCGCCGTTCCTCTCACTAATTCTTGTGAAAAATCATAGCTCTATAAGAAGATGAGTAGTCCATCTTCAACCTAAACAAATTCCCCATAAAAACTTGGATATGCTTCAGGAAAATTCCATCGACCATTCCAAAATGATCGATAAAGATCTTTGGAATGTGTTTTGGGCTACAAAATTTGCGGTGAATGTTTTGCTCCTCCAAGGTACATGTGTGGACTTTTGCATATTTTGTCACAAAAAACATGTTTGCCTCGTTGGTCACAATTGCTCTAAACCTCCATGAGCATCCTTTCAGACGACATTTTGCCACAAACAACTCCGGTCTCGACTTATACACCTTGAATGCGAATTTTTCCATCAACGCCGTATTTCGGAACTCCGAGACAAGATCTTCCTTGCTACAAAAACTCTTTCCGACGTAGATCTTATCGAACCAATTTCCATAAAATCCTCCCATGCGTGTAAACCCAACATCAAAACGTCCATCATAATCATACTCTTCATCCTCATCTTTCAATCTCCCATACACATCATAGTCCACATCCGAGTCATAAACCTCATCTTTGACAACATTCATGCCTTCCACCACGCCATCCTCATCTTTGACGTCGTCATTGAACTTATCCACATCTTCATCCACGTCGTCGTCTTCAGCTTCATATTCATCTTCATCGCCATCTCCATCTTTATCTTCATCTTCATCTCCATCATAAGGTTTCGACTCATGTTGAGTGGAAACGCAAAGACATACAACATGCGTTTGACTTAACTTCATCAAGTTACACACTTGTCTATCATTGGAGATAAAATTAGGAGGTGTATCCATAGGCATTTTATTGAGCATCACATTCGGTAAAGGATAAGATAGCTCAACAGTCTCATCTTTCTTGGAGAGGTTGTAGTCTTCTTGTGCCATTCCAACAAGCTCACCTTATGTGCAACCATCTTCCAAGAAGAACATTCTCCCTCCTTTCGTCTTATCAACCTCAAAATGCCAAGAAACATCCCTCATGACCCATTCCCTGTAAACAACCAGTACGTGAACCATTCTCTACAATTAAAACAACAAAAATACAACACAACATTAGAGAACTAATTGTAAGCTAATTAACCGAAAAGAGAAGAAAAATTACTAAAAATAGAATATTGCGAACGAACATGTAAAAACCATACACAAAGTATTTTTGGAATGTAAATAAGGTTTAAAACTATATATATAAAAAACTTATCATAAATATGATATAAATGCGTTTTAAAGGTACAGACTGCATCTGTAGTCTACAGCCGGCAGGCAGACTACATATGCAGTCTAAGGTGTATTTAATCAACTAAAAATTAAAAAAAATTCAAATAAAACCAGAATATATGGAATTAACATATGAAACTCATACACAAGGAGGTTTAATATCTACATAACATAAAAAAAAAAAAAAGTTCTAAAAATCTAATAATACATATGCTCTAAATTCCGTTTTAATGATTCAGACTTCAAACGTAGTCTACCGACGTAGACTACACATGAAATCTGCGTGTATTAGCTAGATTACTCAAAACACAAGAAAATTGATTAAATTTCGAATACAACCAATTAACATGTCAAATTCCTATACAACCTGGCTCTATATCTAAAGAAGGTAAATAAAATATAAAATTATAAAAATCATGTTATATAATACGATATAAATGCGCTTTAAGTGTCAGACTTCATATGCATTCTACATGACGTAGACTACACCTGCAGTTTGCGCCTGTAAACTACATTTGCAGTCTGTAAGGGTGGGTTACTTCTGCAGTTTTAGGACATTCTGTAGACTACAAATGAAGTCTACCTGATTCTTATAGACTTCAGAAGAAGTCTGCTAAAACAAGAGGCTTACTTTTGCAATTGAAGATAAATTTACAGACTACAAATAAAGTCTACCGAATTGAGTAGACTTCATCCGCAGTCTAAGAACAATTGTGAAGTCTACAAGTACCGGGTAGACTTCAAAGGGGTTAGATTTGCAATTGACCAAATTTGACTTTTCCTGGTAGACTTTTCGTTTTGTAGTATGCCGCTCCGCAGACTGCATATGAAGTCTCCAAGGGCTAGTTTTGCATTTGTATATTTTTGGAATTATTTCGGCTACAGACTGCAAATGAAGTCTAAAATCTTTTAATATTATTTTACTTCTCGGTCAAACTTTTTTAAAAAATCAACTCCAAAACTAACCCAAATATATCGGTGAATTGTAAAACTGACCTTTGACTACGGAGGGAGCAGACTTCATCTGCAGTCTGCGGGTTTTGCTGACTGGGTCAATTGCAAAAATGAACCCTTTTGTTGTAGACTACGTTTGAAGTCTGCGCGAGTTTTTTTTGTTTTCAAAAGACACGCGGCAGACTTTACCTGTAGTCTACTGACATAAATTGGCAATTGCAATTGTGTACCCCATGTGTACCCACAGACTGCAAACAAAGTTTGCAACCGCGAAAATGAACAAAAATCGAAAGAACACTTACCAAATCACATGTTAAGCTCTTATGGCTTCAGATTTGGATGAAGCCGAGCTTTCTTAAGTACTCCAACGAGTGTGGTGGTCTAATTCTCCGGAAATTTGAAGTTTGTTTTGTTTGAAACTTTAAAAATCAATTTTAGATAGTTTTTAGAATGCGATTTAGGTTAAGATTGTGAATGAATAGTTGTTTTATAGTGTAGATTCACATAAATACTTCAATTTTGGGTGGATAAGATCATAAAAGCTTGGATTAAGTTTGGTAATGGTGGTTGAAAAATTGAAAAGAATGACATTGTTGTAAATAAGTGAAGGTGAGGAGGGTAAAATGTTTTTTTTTTTCCAAAAATAATTCAAAAAAAAATAAGGTATTTCGGTGAATATTTGGTGGTTATAGGGATAGATATGAGATAAAGTGGTGAAATTGAGGAGTGAGAATTGAAGGGGTTAGTTTTGCAATTCAAATGAATTAAGGGTATATTTTCATAAGCACCCCGAAAATATAAACCTTAATAGTTATTAAATCTTAAAGACTTCAACCCTAACTCTAAAATTGTTTAGCCTTAATCCATAAAAACTCTAAGACAATATTAAACTTTATTATTTTATTATATCCTAAGTCCTAAAGACTTTAAACCTTAAAAAATTCATAAAAATAGCTTTGCTAAATGATAGTAGTTCTGAAAACATACTTTTTAATTTTTTAATTTTTATTTTTTAGCCATGAAGGCTTCGGACATGGGCCCTAATCCCCCTAGGCCTCGGACCAGCCTTTCCTAATACATGATAACATGGTGTAAAGCATCCCTCCCACCGGGAATCGAACTAGTCTCCGGCACTAAACCACTAGTCCACTTCATCCGGTGGTAAGAAATTTATAAATATTTTAGAAATGGTGTTTTCGAAAAATTGTATTCCAGAATGAGAAGACTTTCAAAAGGTGATGTATTAAAATGAGAAAAATAATAATTAAAAAAATTTATCAAAATTTAGTTGATGTATTTTTCAATCTATCTCATGGCATCTATAAGATTTTCATAATTTTGTTATAACTATTTTTTTCTTTTTTTTTTGGTCTGAAACATTTTTTTTAGTAACATTGAATTTCAATAATAGTACACTAGATTATTGGTCCGCACCTTGTGCGGACTCTGATTAAATTTTTTATGTTATATTAAATAATGATAAGGAATTAGTATGATAATGTTATTGCACCTAGATAATGTTAGGGTTGGATTAGTCAAACGTCCACGAAGTCTTTCTTCATTACACTCGGAATTCGAGGTCATTATTTAGGCAATGGAAAACTTTCTTAAGCACCATGCATATTCCATGCTCATGTTTTCAAACGAAATCTTTCGTGTTGATAAAGATCATTCACGCACCCGAAGATTGGCTGGTTTTCGACATGTTAGATGTATTTGGCGAGCTCAAAAAGGCTCAAAATTACTAAAAATCGAATCGTAATAAACCATATGTCATTGTAATGTATATATCTTTTTAAAATATTAAGGTTGAATATCCATCAATATAATTCATTATATAAATTATTATCGGAAATTCTTATAAATTAACTAATATTTAGTGATATAATTGTAATTTGAATCTATATTTTACATAATCTTTTTGGCATTAATTTTTTAATTCAAAAAATAAGTAAATTAATATTATTACAGTACTTTAAGTCTGTTCTCGCAGTTAGACAGACCGCACCACACTCCACTTCCATACTTTAATTCCATTGTCACCATTCACACCCTCCCATTTTGAGAAATATTTGAGAAATTTATAATATTTGAGATATATTTTTCAAATTTATAATATGTGACTGATATGTGATATATATATATATATATATATATATTACTGATTAGTTTTTAAATTAAACGCGTATGATTTTCATTATTAGATCAGAAAATTACAAACAACATAATGATCTAAAATTGTCCAGTTCACTGCACCAAAGATGTCAATATAATTTACCAGTGCAGTTTTTCAAGGAAGATTCTTAAATGACAAAAACCCAATAACAAAACCCTTGATGATAGTCGTTACATATTTGATTTTAAAGAATATCCTTCTCCAAAAGAATTAGGAATATGTACCTGCAATTTACAATGGCTTCGGTCTTCCTCGATCACTAGCTATATACGAAATTGACAATGATCAGGTGACGTATTTGATCTTAAAAATTATTAGACACTTTTCGTAGTTTCTTAGTATTTTTTTTTCTTGTATAACAATCTTTATTGTTATATCCATGCATCATTTGACTTGTTTAGCATATATATATATATATATATATATATATATATCTTCAAGTACTGCGTTTTAGACTTATTTGGACAACTAAAAACACTTTGCACAATAAAAAAAACATATGTATAGGAGATTTGGGGGTGAAAAAATTAACATTTTTACAGTTATATATAATATAATTGTCATTTAAGTTTAAAATTCTTCTCATGATTATATCGTTTCTCTTTTTATCCTTTTTTTATTCTTATACCCAATTTTTTTAAAAAAATCACGACAAACAAAATTTTCTTGCAAATAAGTATATATTTGAATAGGTAAAAGACATTAGTATGAGACTGGCTTTAGAGGAGTCAGGGGAATCTTGGTTATCACGTAGTGTTTATGTATTTGAGCTGATATGTTTTTTGGTTTTAATTGGATTTGCTTATACTCCAAGAAAAATATGAGATGGATTACGGTATATTTCTTTGGCGTTCTATAAACATCCAGCGCGCATAATATAACATTTAATTCGTAATGGACAGTTCTGCCATTTGCTGAAACATATATGTATTTTGTTGTTTTGGTAAGAATACTTTTATAATCAGAGTAAGACCTTACAAACGAGAATGATGTAAAACTGCTTATTATTAGATTGAGAGCAATAACGAGATTTCACTAAGCAAAACACACACACATCAAATTAGAAATTAAATCTTTTACCAATTGAACTGAAAAATCTTTCTAAAGTTGACTTCTTTTCTGGAGGAGCACTTTCGTTGTCTTCAGTCTTGGGTGGAGGCCTTGCGATGACTGAAAAATAAAGTGGCACAAGTCTCACATGAAGACCACGTCACATAGTATCACAATCTTAGTCTTTTAGTTTGTTTCAGTCAATGCGAATAAGTCTTGGTCTTCCTGGTCTGTAGGAAATACCAAGTCATGAGAAACCTTAGGAAGTTGTTAGATTAAGTTTTATTTAAGTATATCATTGTATTACGTTGAGATTAATCGAACAAAACAATTTCAGTTCAAAGCTCTCTGTTACATGCTCTGTTTTGAACAAGTGGTATCAGAGCCATTTATCTTTGAAATTTGAGTGAGAGATCAAAAGGTGTAAGATGGGTGACAAAGATTCACTGCTAAGCATTCCAAGATTTGATGGTGACTACGAGCATTGGGCAATGCTCATGGAGAATCTACTGAGATCAAAAGAGTGGTGGAACCTTATTGAGACGGGTGTCTCATTGCCAGAGAGAAACATGATCCTAACCGGACCACAACATGCAGAGCTATCAGAGATGAAGCTCAAAGATCTCAAGGTGAAAAATTATCTTTTTGCGTCAATTGACAAAACAATTTTGAAAACAATTGCAAAGAAAGATAGTTCGAAGGAGATATGGGAGTCGATGAAAACCAAATACCAAGGGAACAAGAGGGTTCAAAGTGCACAATTGCAGAGGCTGCGGAGAAACTTTGAAGTGCTTGAGATGAAAAATGGTGACACAATCACAGAATACTTTGCGCGTGTCATGGTGGTGGAGAATGACATGAGAAATCTGGGAGAAGAGATGCCGGATGCTAAAGTTGTCGAGAAGATTCTTAGAACTTTAGTAGACAAGTTTGCATATGTGGTGTGTGCCATAGAAGAGTCAAAGGATATCAAGACACTCACCGTTGATGAATTGCAGAGTTCTTTATCTCTGCATGAACAGAATCTGAGCAAGCTTGACAATGGTGAAGAGCATGCTCTAAGAATGGAAGGAGAAAGAGGACAAGGTGGTTACTTCCGAGGGAGAGGAGGCTCCGGTGGAGGAAGAGGAGGACGTGGCAGGGGAAGCACGAGTTTTAACAAAGCGGATGTCGAGTGCTTCAAATGTCACAAGATGGGACATTTCAAGAATGAATGTCCACTGTGGGATAATTCAGCGAGGTACGCTGAATTAGACGAAGATGTTTTGTTGATGGCCCAAACCAAACCTGCCGATGGTGAAGACGAGCATGCTTGGTACCTGGACTCATGGTGCAGTAACCATATGTGTGGAACCAAGGAGTGGTTCAGGGACTTCGATGCATCATTTCAACACTTTGTGAAACTCGGTGATAATATACGGATTCCTGTGGAAGGAAAAGGAAACTTGCTAAAGATCGATGGAATTACGCAGGTGATTTCCTCTGTTTACTATGTTCCAGGCTTGAAGAGTAACTTGTTTAGTGTCGGACAGTTGCCACAGCGGGGCTTAAGAATCATTATTGATGATGATGTCTGTGAAGTTTGGCACAAGACGCAGAAGAGAGTGATTATGCGATCCACCATGTCCACAAACAAGATGTTTGTGATTTTTGCTGCAATGAGGGAATCCAAGGAAGACATGGAGACAAACAACCTGCTGAGTTCGGTGGAGAACACGGAAGAGCTATGGCATAAGAGGTTTGGTCACCTAAATCATGTCAGCCTAAAGACACTAGTCGAAAAGGAGATGGTGAATGGCTTACCAAGAATCAACATCACAGAAGAAATAGGTGAAATTTGTATGGAGGGGAAGCAAAATAGAGTCAACATCCCAAAACAGAGCTCATGGAAGTCTAGTCGTGGGCTGGAGTTGATTCACGGCGATATCTGTGGTCCAATATCACCAACCTCGGAGAGTGGAAAGAGGTATATCATCAATTTCATCGATGATTATAGTCGTAGGTGCTGGTCTTATTTTTTAGCAGAGAAATCAGAAGCTTTAAGGAATTCAAGTCCATGGTGGAGAGAGAGATGGGTGAGTTGTTGGTATGTCTCAGAACAGACCGAGGAGGAGAATACAACTCCAAAGCGTTCCAGGATTATTGCTCAGAGAATGGCATCAAACGACAACTCATTACAGCCTATACACCGCAGTAAAACGGTGTAGCGGAGAGGAAGAATAGAAGTGTCATGAACATGGTGAGCGGTATGCTGTTTGGGATGAAGGTACCATTAAGGTTTTGGCCAGAAGCAGCTCAATATGCAGTGCATATTCTGAATAAAAGTCCGACAGTGGCCCTCGGAGATGTGACACCAATTGAGAAATGGAGCAAATACAAACCATCAGTGGAACATCTCAAAGTTTTTGGTTGTATGGCGTTTGTCTTGGTTCCATATGAGAGGCGTGTCAAAATCGATGAGAAAAGCGTCACATGTGTGATGTTTGGGATGAGCAAAGAATCCAAGGGATACCGACTTTATGATCCAGCAACAAAGAGAATTTTGATAAGCAAAGATGTAAAGTTTGATGAAAGAAAGTCCTGGAATTGGGCAGAGAATGAAGAGGGTTATAAGCTGATCGAAGTAGATGGAGACGAAGAAGAAACAGAACCGGCTTGTGACGGAGAGGAAGCTGTGCACGATGATGCAGACCCAAATGGCAATGAAGAAGAAGAGGAAAGCAGTGGTGATGAAAGAGCTGCGAATTCTGATTCACAACAGGAGAATGTTACGTCACCAGAGACTGTGAGCAGCATTGGCATAAGTCGAAGAGTTCAAAAGCCAGTATGGATGAAAGACTATGTGTGTGAAGGGATGGGGCTGATCATAGAAGTAGATGGAGAAGAGTTGATCGCTATGTTTGTTACTGAAGATGATCCCAAGAAATTTGAAGAAGCAGTCAAACATGAGAAGTGGAGAAAAGCGATGGAGGCCGATATAAAATCAATTGAGGAGAACAACACATGGGAGTTGGTTACGTTGCCTGTTGGTGCCAAGGTTATTGGGGTAAAGTGGATCTTTAAAAAGAATTTTAACGAACGAGGTGAAGTCGACAAGTACAAGGCGAGGTTAGTTGCTAAAGGCTTTCATCAAACACATGGGGTTGATTTTCATGAGATTTTTGCACCTGTTGCAAGATGGGATACCATCAGGTTGATCCTTGCACTTGTTGCACAAAAGAGATGGAGTGTGCTTCAGCTTGATGTAAAAAGTGCGTTTCTACATGGAGAACTAAAGGAAGATGTATATGTAGAACAACCAAAGGGGTTTGAAGATGGAAAAGAGAGTGAGAAAGTCTACAAACTGAGGAAGGCGTTGTATGGCCTTAAACAAGCACCGAGGGCTTGGTATAGTAGAATCGAGAGCTACTTCATGAGGGAAGGGTTCAACAAATGTTACTGCGAACATACTCTGTTCGTGAAAACACAAGGTGAAGATGTCTTGATTTTGAGCTTGTATGTAGATGATTTTATCTATACAAGTAATTCTGAAGATATGCTAGAGAAGTTTAAGGCGTCAATGAAGGAGGAGTTTGCTATGACTGATCTTGGTCGGATGAAATACTTTCTCGGTGTTGAGGTAATTCAGGATGAGAAGGGCATATTCATATCACAAAAGAAGTATGCAGTGGAGACGTTGAAGAAATTTGGGGTGGAGGATTGTAACATGGTGAGAAATCCTATTGTTCCCGGGAGTAAACTGACCAAGGAAGGTGCGGGATCACCGGTTGATCCAACTGCGTTCAAACAACTTGTTGGTAGTCTGAGGTACTTGACAGTCACTCGACCTGATCTTATCTATTCGGTCAATTTGGTGAGTAGGTACATGGAAAAACCCACGGAGCAGCATATGTTAGCTGCAAAAAGAATTCTGAGATACATTCAAGGCACAATTGAGTTTGGAGTTCAATACAAGTGTGGTGGTGAAGAGAAGCTGGTGGGATATGTTGATAGTGACTATGCAGGTGATAGTGATGATAGGAAGAGTACTTCAGGTTACGCTTTCTTGTTTGGCGAAGGGGTTGTGTCATGGGGATCGAAGAAGCAACCGATTGTCACTCTCTCGACAACCGAAGCCGAGTTTGTGGCTGCAGCTAACGGAGCATGTCAAGGTGTGTGGTTGAGAAACTTACTTGAAGAGATGGGTGTTAGTCAAAGAAGTGGGACTGTTCTTTATTGTGATAACAGTTCCACAATCAAACTGTCGAGGAACCCAATTCTACATGGAAGGAGCAAGCATATTCACATAAGGTATCATTTTCTCCGCGAGTTGGTGAACGAAGGGGTGATAAATTTGCAGTACTGCTCGACTAGTGTGCAACTAGCAGACATAAGGACCAAGGCTGTCAAACTTGAAGCATTCGAGAGCTTAAGGAAGAGATTGGGTGTTAGCTCAAGAGAAGTGTAAACTGGAGGAATAGTGTTTCCAGTTTAGGGGAGGTATTGAAAAATAAAGTGGCACAAGTCTCACATGAAGACCACGTCACATAGTATCACAATCTTAGTCTTTTAGTTTGTTTCAGTCAATGCGAATAAGTCTTGGTCTTCCTGGTCTGTAGGAAATACCAAGTCATGAGAAACCTTAGGAAGTTGTTAGATTAAGTTTTATTTAGGTTTATCATTGTATTACGTTGAGATGAATCGAACAGAACAATTTCAGTTCAAAGCTCTCTGTTACCTGCTCTGTTTTGAAAAATGACGAGCGGAGGCGTTGGGGCACTGGGTTTTGGAGTATTATTGTTCGAATTCATCTCTTCAAGGAAATCTCGCAATTCTGGTATTGTCATGCCAGTGCTTGGCTTCGGAGGAGTCAGGGGAATCTTGGCGGGACTTGACATCGGAGTAGTCTTGGGAAGCTTGCCAGGGCCTGGCTTCGGAGGAGTCAGGGGAATCTTTGGCATCAGAGGGGTCTTGGGAACCCCTGCTTCTGCGGGTTTGGCTTTGACAATATATTGAATGGCATTTTGATTCTCAGGTTGTGTTTGTGTTTGTGTTTTCTCTTCTGTACTGTCCTGATAAGTAGTGATAACTAATGTCTCTATCCCATTTTTATACATCATTCTAGCCTTTACCAAATCTGCTTTAATCCTCGTTATACTTAATAAATGATATACTTTAATCACCTAAACGTGCTAAAACTGCGACTTGTTTATGATTATTCAGAGTTAACTATGTTATCATGGATACTTTCCCTTTACTATACGTCCCACTTTTGTTTCAAATTCAACGAAGGGGTGTGACCTTATCTTCCCGGAACTTTCTTTTGCATTAAACTAATAATGCTTTGATCACATGAACGTGTTAAGGTTATTAAGATTATTAAACTTGGACTGACTAACTTTCACTTTACTGGCAACATGGTTTTGACAAAAACACACGCGGTTATCAGATTTCCTAGGATTTTCGTCTATTCTCGGATAACTAAAGTCTAAAGATGATTTGCTGTCAAATACACATATAACTTTGATTTCGTGAGAGGATCAACTTTGATTCTTCGAGTTTTGAATTTAATAACCACAAAGACTGATATCTGGGGAGATAAAATTTGATCAAATTTCCAGGAAATCGCTGAGAAAATGAACATCTGTGTAAACTGTTTTTCCAAAATCACATCAGCGTTTAAGCATCCTTTCTTATGGCACATAGGAAAAAAGTCATTTAAGAGACTTGTCAATTAATATGGAGGTTGATATTTTCCTATAGCTAAAGATAATTGGAGATTCACATTTGCTGTCAGTTATAAATCCATTTTCCTTTTGATATATAGTTATTAGTATGCCATGAGCATTTAATCGTATACTAGGATATTGGCCCGCACCCTGTGCATGCTCAAATGTAATCGATAAAAATCATTTAAAACTTTGTTTTGTGGTCTTCAAAAGTAGAAAATAAAGAAAAAAAATGTAAGTGAAGTCCAATGTAAAGTTCTCTCATAAAATAATGTTGTAAAAGGTAAGAAAGTGTTTGAAAACAAAAACAATAAAAAAAACTCAGATAAACTATAATGGAAAACTATTACAAGTTGTTGAATACTGCCGTGTAAAGATAGAGTTTGATCTCAAACTATTTTTACTATTGCAAGTTGTTAAATACCGAGTAATATAAAGATATGATCTTAATTTTGAACTTAATTATGAAAAAAAAATTAGTAGCTCGAAAGAAAACTAATGAATCAATGAAGACCAACAAATAGCAACAGAGTATGAAAAAAAAAGTTATTGAATTTTCGGATAGTTGATAAAGTTTGTTTTTCATGTCTTCTGATCTGGTTTAAGTATTCAATCCTTTTTAATCCTCTTCGTGACTGAATTGTGTGCACCAGGTGTGAGTTCGGAGTTTGTTAAGCCTGACGACTTAGCAACCAAATAGTTTATATCAAAATCATCTTTCTTCTTGATTGTCACAAATGGCCGGAAATAATATTCTGATATATCGGCCTTGAATTTATCGATCCGCTTCACCACCGTACTATAATGCATGATGATCTTCATTACAGTACTCTATATTCTCCTGTGTTTTTTTTGCATCTTAAAGGCATTGACACTGATGCAATCTCTTTCTTTGAATGTAGTACTCTTTCCTCTGTCCATCATTTTGTCTTCCATTGATGCATGAAGTCGAATCCCCTAGTAAATTGAGATAACACCATATTATCATTTTTTCGCTAAAATTTACTCGATAAATGACTGAGTTATTAAATATAACATTATATATTACATAATGAATGACTGATTAATTAATCTAATCTAAAATACTACCTCTGCATCGACCAGCACCACTCCAAAGGTAGTCAGACTACCATATCGGAATGACTTCCACATATTACATATGACTTTTATCTTCTGTGTGGTACCATCAACATCAAGGTTGTTGAACATGAGGTAAGAAGAACTCTATGACTTCACAATAGACATGTTTTGACAATAGATAAGAAGAGTCAATTTGACATTCGGTTGTGTTTTTAGAATTATAATGCGTAGTATAAGATATTATCAGTAGTAATATATAATGAAATATAAAGTAACCACATACAAAAATATTGATAATTATATTTCTTAAATGGAGGTAATTTCGGCAATGATTTATATGTCTGATCTTTAGATTATATGATTTTTTATTAAATGGAATGAGACTTAAATTAATCACATCATTTTTGTTAAGTTTAAATTCTATTATTTATGTTGGTAGTCTAATCTTAATACTTTATTAGCAAGCAAAATCAAAATTATTGAATGCATTATTATGTGATTTTCTAATTTATAATAAAAATAAATGCTAGAAATTTTAATCTCATTAATTTTGCTAATTTAACTCAATTATCATTTATATTTGTAATCTAGTTTCTATAATTTAGTACTATTTTTTTTTAAATGGGTTTAACATCATTCTTAAATAGATTACAATCTCTCATTTATGTTTGCAATCTAATTTTAATATTTAATTAGGAAGCAAAATCATAATTATTTGAGTGCAATATTAGAGTAGCAAATCAGAGTTATTTTAAGGATCTCGATTTCCAAAAAACTAATCAAATTGACTGCAACAACTTTGATCACATTATTTTCAATAACTTAAAAATTTTTCATTTATATTCGTAATTCTATCTTATGACGAAAAATTATTGAATGTACATATTTTCATGGATTTTGTCTTGATGACAATATTTTCGGCTGATCAAACAGCACGAATCGCTATTTAATGATAAATTAACATAAATTTTTAATTTTCTATCTCTGGCACATTTTAGGAACTATGGTATTTTCTGTTGTTGAATATTTGTCGAAATATGTGATAGTCTTAAAACGAGGTAATTTAAAAAGTTAAAGAAATAACACACTTACTTATCTCTCCTTCATCATATTGAACTTACAATAGCTCTCATGTATATTCTATTTGATGAAACAAAGCATCACATGGTAGAACCTCAAAGACAAAACATACAAAGAAGATATCATGAAAAAATCGAGAATCTAAGAAGATGATTCAAATATCTGTGATCATAAGAACCTCAGACTCAAAGCCCATCGTGTAAGACATCATGGAGCATCCTCCTTCTTTGACACCAATTCTCAAAAAGGATCTTAATTCTACGAGTTTAGCTCCACACAAACTTACCATTCAACTCAATCTATTCAAAAACACTATCTATATATCTCCACCATTAGAAACCAATTAGGTCTCGAATATAAGCTTCTTTGTGGCCTTGATGATAGCAAAAAACTCTACAAAATTTTCCTGAGATCTCTTTAGCACTAGTCATTCCATAATCCGACCTTCATCATCCTATATGTGACAACAAGTCAATCTATGAACACAAAAAATGACATATTTAGAGAATCACTTTCAAATTTTCAATAAGGACAAAATAAAAAAAAATTAAAGAAAAACGTAAAAAATTGAGACAAACAAAAAAAAAACCTATATCGAATTTCTCACAGATGAGAATCAATACTCGAATGAGATGAGTTCGAAATCAGAGAGATCTAAAAGAGAAAACGATATTGAGAAAACCATAGCGTGGTAGAGAGGGAGAGACTTACATCGGAGGATTTATTGAGACAGTATTCAGCTTGAGAAAACGATATTCAGCTTGGATGTTGAGCGAGAGAAGAGGACAATCTCGGCTTGGAAAGCAAAAGTCTTGGATCTATAGCGAGGAAGAGATCACAAGGAAGAGATCGAGAGAAAAGATAAATCATGGAGTATGAACAATCATGGATTTGTAGTGGAACAGAGATCGAGAGGAAGAGATCAAGAGAAGAGACAAATCTCGTAGAAATCACCATTGTAAAAAAAATTATAGAGGAAGAACAATTCTATTTTAAAAATGATGTAAAATATTTGATTTACAGTCAAGTTAATCTTGAAACTAAAACTATTTTTCTAACATTAATTTTGATTGAAAATTTGACAAATCAGCAAATTTGACATATTAATGAGAAGAAGGAATTCATTTTTTTTTTTTTTGTTGGCTAAATCCAAAACATAAAAGGTACATTACAAACCCAATAAATTATAAGTGCCCAATAAACATAAGATCATGTTCAATGGTGATTTTTAGAAGGGTTCTTATTTTTTTTACATTAAAAATAAATTAAAATTATTATTTTAGAAATTAAAAATAAGAGAAAGTCTCTTATTTAGTAATTATTGAGAGGAGTTTGGAACCTAAAACTTATTTTAGTAGTAAATTTAATAATTAAAAATAGATTTGTTTTGGGAACGCATGTGTTGATTAGTTAGGGCCACGTGTCAATGCTTTGTGGTGAAACGCGTAACTTCTTTTGCCCGAGAGTCCCGTCACCAACTCCATCTTCACGATCTGAATCTGCCGACTATGAACTCCACTTCGCCGCCTTCTTCTTGGTCGCCACAAAAGATCTTTTACTAACCTTCCAAAGAATGACCCAGAGTTGAATTGATACCAATTAACTCTTTGAAGAATCAGACGGCTCGACGAAATTCTTCAAAAATCAAATAATAATTGAATCAACTTACGAAAACTTAAATTTGTAATCTAAGAGAAACTACACCCTAAATCATTGATTCAACAGTGGGTGAAGGATTTTTTTACCTCTATTGAACCGAAGAGTTAAGTAAAGAAGGAAAGAAAGAATAATGAAACCTGGATGAGTTATTCCGATATGTGGGAAGAACTTGATGAGATAAGAAGACAGAACAAAACCGAACTTAGTCAAAAACTTAGCCAGAAGGCTAATTTAAAAAAAAAAAAAAACAGATCTAACAAAACAAACAAGCAAAGAAATCTAGAGAATATTTACAAGGAGCTCCTTAACTGGTTTAAACCAATCGAAACAGCCTTTTTGAAAACTTGGAGAGGAGGAGAAGAGTTGAGATAGAGAGGTGAGTTGACTCTGGTTGCAGGAGATTAAAAATCTAAATGTCCTATACATACAGTTTTTTTCTCTTTGCAGATTTAAAATAACTAATTTTCTATAAAACGAGTTTGTGTTAATTATACTGAAAAGCATAAGTTGGTTCCAGACTTCCAGCATAGAAAGCATTGTTGATTGGTATCCGGTTACAAGTGCAAAGTTAAATGGATACGGTTAAAGTAATTGGCAGAAACAAATGCAATTAATTATCTCTCTTTTTCTTCCTTGAAAACCTTATTCTTCTCTGTTCATAAGATTCAGAAGGATAAATGGGAAAATTACTACTATCAACTTGTCTTTTACTGTTCTTGTTTAAGGCATCACAAATCCATTGCACGAGCCGAACACATGTTCAACGTCACTTAAGCGGTGTTAACCAACAAGAGCTTAGGGAGAGAGATCGAATTGAGAAACAACCTCCCGTTAAGTTTAAACAATATGGTGGTTATGTGAATGTGAACGAGACGACTGGTCGATCCTTGTACCATTACTTTGTAGAAGCCACCAAAAGCCAATAACTCTTCGCAGCTTCTTCTTTGGCTTCATGTGGTATGTCTCTATCTATAATTGAAAGTCTAGTTTGTTGTAAAAAAAGTAGTGATTTTGTCCACGATGTGCTTATTATATACTTTACAAAATGATTCGAAGAGCTTGGTCCTTTCAGATTGCATACCGACGGCAAAACTCTCTATATCAAATCCTTATGCTACGTTAGAATTAGATTTATAATACAAGATGTCGGTTATAGTAACTCTGATTATGCTTGGATAAGCAGCAGCCAACATATTATTTGGAATCTCCGGTGGGAACAGGGTTCTCCTACTCAGATACAAAGTCGGATTTGGAGAACCTCGGGGACAAAAAAACAACAGCTGATAACTACATCTTTTTGGTGTTTTGACTCGAGAGGTTTCCCGAGTATAAAGGAAGAGAATTTTACATAGCCGGTGAGAGCTATGCTGGCCACTACGTTCCACAGCTTGCACAAACCATCCTTCTCCATAACAACCAAACATCCATCAACCTAAGGAATTTTGATCGGCAACGCGATGCTTGACCAAGAGTCCGATCTCATGGGTATGGACGAGTTTTTGGTGAGTCATGCTTTGATCTCCCAACAAACTTTACTTCGCTCCAGGAAATGCCTAGCTGATGCCATCCCAAGTGACGCTGTTTTAGCGGAAGGCATAGATGCAAGGACCAAGATCACCAAAGATATGAAACGCTTGAACCAATACAACATATATGACCCTTTGTGCCTAAACTCTACATTGACTAACGAACCGAGATTAGAATTCTCAACGGAAATGGAGTTGGATCCGTGCATTGAATATTACGTGACGGCTTACCTTAACAGAGTCGAGGTTCAGGGTTCGATGAACGTCATTAACAACACAAAGTGGAAGATGTGTAGTGGAGCCAATGACAATTGGAATGAGGATGATAGATCTATCTCAATGCTTACTATCCTCAAAGAGCTGATAGGCCATGAGAATATCCGAGTTTGGGTGTACAGTGGAGAATTGGATGGAGTGGTTACGGTGACCTCGACTATAAAGACATTGGAGAAAATGAATCTAACCAGTGTAAAGGAGTGGCATGCATGGTACACCCAAGGAGAGGTGGCAGGGTAAACAGAAGAATACAAAGGCAACTTTAGGTTTTCAACTGTGAGAGGTGCAGGTCATGAAGTGCCTAGCTACAAGCCTAAGAGTGCTCTTACTCTTTTTACTCAGTTTATGCGTAACTCTCCTCTCCCTGATGCACCTTGATTACTAAGTTAAAGTTTGTAACTAAATAGTCCCTTTTCTAATTGAATAAACTGTTTTGTCCTACGAAAGCTTGATCAATGGATGTATATTTCTTTACGAAGAAAGGAAAAAAGAAAGATCATACCAAATTAGATGAATGGTTGGAACACTTTTTAAAACAGATATAATGAACACTCTTCAGCTTATTTTATGTGAGTGAGATAAAAAAAAGAAACAAAAAGATAAAGATTGTTGTGATAAGTATAAGACCAATTCCTGGCCAAAAGAATGAACTAGAACTTACAGTTGATATTAACAGAAGCGAAGCCAATAATGTAAAGATCTTTTACTAGATATCTCTCAAGACCGGCCAACCTTTTCTAACGATCTCGTTTACTCTAGAATCGATTTGTTTCTGGGTTGTTGGTGGGCAGAGCTCAGCTGCATAACCGTTAAGTTTTGTGGCTAGATGTGATCTCTGGAGCTCTTCTTCTACCATGTTTCCTATCAGCTGAAGAAGGAATGGATGCTGTTTCAGCTCGAACTTCTGCAAAATGAAAGTCAGAGAAGATGAGGTCTTTGCGAAAAAAACAATAACTGAATTAACAGCTAACCTGATGGTCAGGCTCTGCGCGATAAAACATCCCAAGCTGTTGGATTTGAGTAGTTACGATACTGCTTCTTGATTTAAGTTGCTCTCTTTCTTTGCTAGTAGAAGCCAGCCTCATCTCTTCTGTGGAATTAGTGAAAATACAGGATCTGCACAGAGAGATGGTGGATTGTTATAGTTTTTGGTTCAAAAGAAAACAAGTCCAAAATACAAATTGTTACCTGTATTGATTACCAACATCAGGACCTTGTCCAAACACTTGTCTGGAATCATGACTTGACCAAAATACATCTAAGAGCTGGCGATAGCCCACTATCCTTGGATCATATTCAACCTGAAACACAAAACTATACATTCATTATGGCATATCGAATACTCAACCAAACAAGCTAATCAGACACAACATTTTCCCTAACTAGTCTATTCAGAAGAAGCCATTTGTTGAATCCTCAAATCGAAACGGACCTGTACGGACTCGGCGTGATCACCCAAGTTCCTATACTCAGGATTCGTCTTGGTTCCGCCGGCGTAACCGGCTGTTGTTCGTACGACGCCATTGATGCAACCGAAGGCAGCCTCCGATCGCCAGAAGCTTCCAAGAGCGAAAACCGCCGATTTCAAGGGACGATCAGGCGAATCAACGACAGTATCGGAGATCTGACCGGAGATCCTAATGCATAAGGCTTTGTCGATGCACAAGAAGAGGAAGAGGAAGAGGAGATTGCTCTGGGATAAAGCCATTACAGATTCAGTCTATGTCCGAAGCGAATCAAATTCTTTTCTACCCTTTAGTTTGGTCAGTTATTCACAAATACCCTTAGGCCATCTCCATCTCTTATACCTTATATAGAGTATTCCCACAAATATTTAATAATTTTTCAGCATTAATTTTATTAAATAAATGAGAATTAAATTAAATAACAAATGAACCAATAGAAAAACAGCACACGTAGACATTAATGTGTTTAAGTAAAAAAGTGATGTCTTCAAAGTCGTATGGGGACACTCCTTTCTCTCTCTCTCATCCTTTTTCTGTTTTCTTATTATTTTAAAGTCAATAAATGATGTAAAGACTC
>OVAP01000557.1:0-33655 GCA_900406295.1 Aurinia saxatilis
AAGTTAATAGTTTAGGAGCAAAGTTTCTCTCTATAGTACATACGATTGGTAATTGAAATTGGACGTTTAAATCCTAAAAAATTGTGTGTAGATGTTATCTCCTTCTAGTTAGGATTGCTCTACCTGATTTTCTTTTCTCCATTCCCTATCAGTTTCACCAGTGGTGCTGAATGATAGTCACATTCTGCTTTTGATTTTTTTTTAATAAACTTAAGATTCATTTTCCTTCAGGTTGTCAATGATCTCCTGATCCCAGTAGGAGAGAATTTGAGGGTCAGAGAAGATGACCAGGTATTATTTCAGTTTTGTATCCTTTTATTTACTTTTGTTGGTGACAGGCATAATGTTGATTTCACTGTCTTGTTACATCTTTGTTGTGACTATAGTACTCATCATAGAATACCAACATCTTGCACACTAGATTAGATGATATATCTTTTCTCAGCTAGATACTTGAAAGTACTCGTTCCATTTCTATTATTAAATAAACTTCTCTGAGATCCTGCAAAAACAATGTGAAGAGATTATCAATTATTTACTTCTATGGGTCACATTTCTAATTCAAGTATACTTCTATTGCTTTGAGTGTCTTTACCTATAAGATTATGCAGTGAACCTCTATTTATTGCCGATTATAGGGAACCTTTATTGAAGGACTTAAAGAAGAAGTTGTGCTATCCCCTGCTCATGCACATGATCTTATAGCAGCTGAAGAGGGTAGGCGCTTCTATGTTTCTCTTTAATTGAAAATACTTCCATAGAGATTGCGCAGTCATTGTAAATTTCCTCACAATTTCTTCTCCAGAAAGGCTTTTCATGTTATGTGAATCATGTGATATTGCAATTCTAAAGTCTAGTTTTCTTTCTTTCTTGATCCTCCTTTAAATCTAGTACTTTTTTCTTTATCCTTTTGCTTATCATGGGAGTCATCATGATTAAAATTTCGCTTAATGACAGAGCACCAACATATTGGATCCAGCAAATTTTAATTTGCTCAACAGCCGGAGCCATACAATGTTTAACCTGGTATGTCTGTTTTCTCTTCCAAATAAAAGTATGGAGAGACTTATTTTTTTGTGCGCTTGCCATATTATTGCTCTCTCCATATGCAAAGATAATTGTGGTTATTACTCTATGTCACACAACATTTAGCAACGAATCCATCTTAATTCTCAAGTTTGGTTATTGAAAGAAGTTCTTAATAATTGTCATCACTTCACTCTCCAACTCTAAACATTGTCATCCAACTATCCAAGCATCTTTGGCATTGCTCCTTTTCGACCAATAAAGTTTTACAATCTTGATGTATTATATGAACAGTAATATTCGGGTCACCATATTTTGTGTTGTTTGGCTTTCTTAGTTATACAGCTTCTGAGAGATGTTACAACACCTCTCGTAGCTGGTATATAGTTTTAATATCATCTTGTGATTTTTTTTCGGTTTTATCCTTCAGTTCTGAAGTATATTCAACTATGGATTAGTACTGCACTCTGAACATTTAAAAGGTGAACAATTAGTTAGCTGCCCCCCATAAGTCCGAGTCTATCTGCAGAATCTCATTGACCGTGCTGGTTCCGAGAGCTGAAAAGCTGCAACCAATGTTCTTGTTCCAAACTCGGCTTAAAACATCAGTCTGTTCAGGTGTTAATCCTCTGACTCCTCCAGTCCTTTGTTGCTGTTTGATGCATCATTAATTTTCGACGTTCAGGTGTTACTCTACTATGTTTCTTTTAACTCCATGATAAGGGTTGGCTTTTATTTATGTTGTATTATAAAAACTGATCTTCTTGACTATCCTATCCACCTAGCTAGTATTATAGTATATGCATAAGCCTCTCATACAAACAGAACCTCTATCTATACTAACCAACTCCATGGGCCTCTCACTTTCTTAAACAGAAAACAGTGTTATAGACAGAAAAATACAAGTTTAGTTATGTTATATAGTTTCTGTGTTTTGTTTGAATTTGAACAGGTGTACAATGATATGTCTGAACTAGTATTAATATTGATTTTTAGAGATTTTTGCTCTATCAAGACTCGTGATTGGGCATCCAAATTACTTTATCATAAACCATAACAAGAGTACACAGAAGAAAGAAAAAACATACAAGTAAACAGAGATTTTGAGAAGAAACAAAAAAAAGTTGTAATTTAATCCCAAATTAAACCCGAGGGTGTAAGCACATCTGACAANTACTTTATCATAAACCATAACAAGAGTACACAGAAGAAAGAAAAAACATACTAGAATATATAAGAGTTGTAATTTAATCCCAAATTAAACCCGAGGGTGTAAGCACATCTGACAAGTCGCAACTTTTATCCGCTAGAGGAGCAATCAAGTCATGTGATGCGGAGTTTTTGTGATACATAAGCAGTACTGTGAATCCGGCTTCCTCGAGTTTTTTCACCGCATCTTTGTTTCCGGCAATTAACAGGACGGATTCGGGAGGTGGATTGGCGACGCTTTTCCTCTCACGAACAAGTTTATCAATTAGCTCTTCTATTTTCAAGTCAACCACTTGGTTTCTCTTCACAACGTCCTCTTTATTTGCATGCACTTCTACGAGCTCGGCATTAGGGTGGCTAGAAAGCGCATTCTCGACTGGTTTCGAGAGTGTAAGACTACGGTTTGCTACGACTGCTTTGATTTGTATCATATCCCAGTCCACGAAACCGAGAAGAGTTAGAGCAAACCTTATGTAATCGACGAGCTTCTCGGGGCAGGGGTAATTCTTCGGAATCGATCCATTCTCAAGGTTCCAAAACCCATGATTAATGCGCACCATCACTAACTGTTTTACAAATATTACAAGTATTCTTTGGATGGAGAGTTCTTCAAATGATGCAAAGTTTGTTTATAGAAAAATTCTTGAGAGTTTCCTCTCGTATATATAGAGGAAATATGGTGGAGGCGTTAAAAAAAAAAAGGAAATATGGTGAAGACGTTAAGAAAAAAGGAAATATGGTGGAGACGTTAAGAAAAAAGGAAATATGGTGAAGGCGTTTAAAAAAGAAGGAAATATGGTGGATTTATGGCAAATATATAATGAAATAGAATTTTGCCATAGTATTCAATACTAGATGAGAACCCGCGCCTATGCGCAGGCCTTTATTTTGTTGTGTTTACATGAATTCATGTTGATTAGATAGAGTGAGAAATACCGAACAAAATCGTAAACATGTCTCGTTAATTCCATTGTCTCAAACACATACCAGGCAATCAAATGTGTGCCAATTAGTTAGAAATTAAATATTCAAATTGTCCCAAGTAATAAGTGCAAAGCAATAATGTGAATGTTAACTATTCAAAGTCTCAAACTGTCCCAAGTAATCAGTGCAAGACAATAATGTGAATCCTAAGTTACTAAGCAGGCCTATTTCTCTGCGGTAGTTGAAGGTAGTAGTACTTTCTTCCCAACTTTTACATAATATTCGTTCCTCCGAGATGAACCTATAAAATGGCATGGATTTTGGATCTTGGTCTAACGTACTTAATCTAATGGTAGTTACCTCCTCGACTCCATATACAAATATTAATAATACAAATTTTTTGAGATCTATTGGATAAATGATCTTGATAAGCGCATGCAGTCCCGGGTCTGGCATAAGGTCAAAGAAGATTTGAAAAGGGCATCAAAATTTAGAAAACTATGTCTAAATGGGCATCACAAAAAAAAAAAAAAATTCTTTAGGGCATGAGTACCAAACTATGCATCATGAAAATTGCAACTGATAGCCTTCTATGAATTTTGTTCATACTTCTATCATTTTGAAAGACACTGGCTTGGCCGAAAGCTATATAAACGCAACAAGTTATGAGATGTCTAGTGATAATATACCACAATCTACAAACCAGATCGTATCTTGAGTGGTAAATTTAGTACTTTTCCTCTGCCATTTTTTTCAAATTCCTGGAAAGAGATCCACGTGGTATAGAAGGATCTAATTTATAACAGAGTATGGTGAAAATCCAAGAGAGACGTAACAAAGTACATTTAATTCCTGACCAGGGTCGGGCCTGACAAAACGGGGGCTATAGACCAAATACAAAACAGGGGCCACTATTTTTTTTTTCCCTTCTTTTTGTTTTATGGGTATTTAATTGATTGGACCGTATGTTTCTCAGCTTAGTCCATATAATAATAATTTGAACCAAAATGTGACATGTTAATGATTAATTATGTTTATGTATATTATACGACATTTTTATATACGTATGGGCCTCTTAAAAATGGGGGCCAAGGCTGATGTTTCACGGCCCTGTTCCTGACACAACCCCATACATTTACACACATGTTGGAGCAAAATGTTTACACAGACACAAAGGATGAATTATGCACTTATACATTTTAACGGAGCATGAATTATGTCCCATTTTGTACCCATCACATAATTACGTCCATCCATGACCTCATTCGTTCGAGTTGATAGTTGGTTCTGGTTCATGCCAATAGTCTTTGTATCATTTTGAATAGAAATCATTATTAATCACCCCCACGCAACCCCTAGATCCTTACTCACCCGCTGAAAAGATCAAGGCTTGAAGCATTACCGTTGGGTGAGAGAGTGAGAAATGAGAACTTTTTTGGAGCTACAAAAGCCTGGAGGAAAATACTTATGTAAAAAGTATGAGAAATGCAAAAAAATATCAATCTTCTTGAAAACAAAAAGTCACATATCGAAGGTTTGTATCTGAAGTTATATCAAGATATACTACGCGTGGTTTGTACTCTTAATCATAGCTCTCTTCTCACTACCTACTACTTTGGTATATTAAGGCTGATATAACTTCAGATACTTGGCCTCAAGGACAGCTTTACGCATGGTTTCTTGTCCAAATTGCATCATGTTTGTCCTGCAAAAGATTGATAAATCATCAAAAGAGTACGCATCACTTTTCCAGTTATACATTTTATCATTCTTTATTACTCAAGGAATATTAGATATAATTAAAAAGGTACAAATATGTACCGAAGAACAGATTCACAAAATACCATATCAATCTACACAATTCATTTAACAACAGGTTGTTTAGATAGTAGTAAGCACAACATAAAAATTAGACTCATAAATGTAAGTAAAAATAGTTGTTTGGACGCAGAAGTGAAGTAACTGAAACCAACACATTGAAAGGAACGCTTCAGTCGGTATATCTACTCAAGTACGAAAGACAATCACCAACGTTATCTCTCAAAATCTGAAGGTAATTTCCATGCGTTATTGATTCCATAATGGTCGGTCGCAGATAGCAGAATTCAAATATGAAATGGCTTAAGATAAAAGAAGATCACCAAAACAGTAACTCCTAAGCATAATCACCATCATAAAATCAATTTCATGGCTATCTCCCTTATCATGTTATCTAGCCGGCTATCTTGGATATAAACCTATGAAGCAAAACCAAAGTCGATTAACTACATCTCATATTATTGTAACTAAGAAAATGATTGACCAAAGAAATTAATTCTCTGAAAGGGAAATTGCTTGACTGAAATCCTACCTATCATAACCGTGAACAACAGAATGTCGTCGGTAGTCAAAAGACCATTCATGTGGGCACAGTGAGGAGGAAACGTCCCTCGCGTGGTTGTTTTAGTAAGGTGGCCTAGTAGTCGACGTGATGGCAACTAATCAGCCACCTTTCTCCAAAGGTCTCTTGAACTTCACACCATTGTTTGCTTGGATGACACGGAGGACGGAATCCTCGGTGTTGATGCCGGCTTCAATGTCCTTGAATGAGATATGAGGTCTGTTATCCGAGTAAGATTTTGAACCAGTGCAGGCCATGGCTGGAATCAACGAAGTTGGAACGACACAGGTGGATAGGTGAATGAGAACCCATGAAGGGGATCAATATATATTCGGAGAAGTACTGGTTTTGGGGGAGGTAGCTGAGTGGTTTAAGGAATTAATTTAGGCATTTAGAGCTGGCGTGGGACTGTGGAGTATCATAGGATGTTATATGGAGGTTACGAACTTACGATGACGGAAGGCGGAAGGGTAAACGATATGTGAAGATGAGGGTGACGATGGGCTAACCACTGTGGGCTTCACTTAATAGCGCAATTATGTAACATTCTATCCTAATAAAAATTCAGCCGATGGATTGTGTTGAAGGAGAATTGACGTGGGAAAATTAATCACTGGATGAGGTGGGAGAAAATAATTAGGTGACTATATAAGGAAGAGGCTGATGTGGCAGGTTGTGAGATAAACCCCTTCATCTATTATATGTAGGATAATTAGTATCATTTTTTTAGGGACAATCTCTAAAATACCACTAAAGACAAAAAAAGGTTTTGAGTACTATCCCAAAAAATTATTCCATATCATCATTTAACACTGAAAAGACTAAAATAATTTTTATTTAATCTGGTCTATTTAAAAAAAAAAAAAAAAAAAGGGGCATTCGCGAAGGGGGTTTNAAAAAAAAAAAAAAAAAAGGGGCATTCGCGAAGGGTGTTTCAACCATTTTCTTCTTCGCGAATCTTCATTCGCGAGAGCTCCTTCTCATCGCCAGATTTCTGGCCTGAATCTTCTCGCCGGAATCATCTCTTTGAGATCTCCTTCACCACCAATCATTAGAATCTCTCTCTGATAAGTATTTTCATTCATTACCGGTGGATAACTCATGATTTCTCCTCTCTTCAGTTCAGACTTAGTTTGTTCAATTTCTAGATTTCTGAATCTGTTGGTTTCGTGATCTGTAGATTCATCGGTGTGTGTGAGTGTATTGTGTTGTGGTTTTGGTGGTATACCTACGTATGGAGCAATAGATAAGCATAGACAAATCCTAGTGTAAACTTGTGACCTTGATCAATGGATTACAGGTGTATTGTGTTGTATACACTTGATATGTGTGTTCATAGTGATCCCGGTTTGGTTTGTGTGAACGGTTTTGTGTATCGTAAATATATGTTGAGTTTTTTTTATAGTTTAGGAAGGCCTTCCTAAACCTGCATTTGACACTTGTTAACCATCTATCTCTTTTAAAAGGTAAACTTGTGATATCGTTTCCTCATATTATTGCATTATAAGTCTTGGTGTTACCTCGTGACCTTGATTAATGCATCAAATTTGAGTATAGCTAAGGAAGGCCTTCCTAAAGCATGGATTTAACACTTCTTAAGCGTCAATGTCTTTCTTTCTTTTTTATATAGGTTAACACTTATAGTTTTGGTTTTTGTGTGGACGTTTTTTATGTGTGTATTGCATATAATTTGAGTTTCTTATATTTTAGGTTGGCCTTCCTAAATTTTGCATTTAACACTTTGTTAACCGTCTAACTCTTCCTTTTTCTTTTATACAGGTAAACATGGGAGATTCTTTTCCTCGGAGCATACCACTGCCTCCACTCAAATACAAATTGGGTTTCAGAACCAACAGAAGGAGCGAGGATAAAGTGTTACTCCAATTTTGGTTTTGTGGAAACTACATTTGAGTATTTGCTCCCTTTTTAAAAACAATTACTATATGAACAATGTTTTCAAGTTCATCTGGAAAAGTTATTATTAAAGAGTTTTTATTGGGCTAATCCAAACAGAAAATTGGTAGTTTACTTTTCAATTGATTTAGTTAGGTCTTCATAAATGTATTATTACTTAAAAAAACAATTTTAGCTAGGTCTTCCTTAAAATAATTTTTATGGACGCCCAAACAGTTAGTTCCTCATAACAGAAAGTGATGCTCCTCTTTTTGTATCAACTAAGAAAATACAAATAGAAGATTGTTAGTTTATTTTTCAATTGATTTAGTTAGGTTTTCCTAAATGTATTATTACTTAATTAAAAACAAAACAAATTTAGCTAGGCCATCCTAAAGACATCACTTAGGACGGCCTTCCTAAATAAAAAATAAAGTGTTTATATGATTACAATAAAGATATATGTTATCTTTTAGCTTCATAGTAAGTGTATATAACTAGTAAGATACCAGTCGGAGTATTTTTATAAAGTTTTAATGATGTCTTTTACATTTAGGAAGACCTTCCTAAAACAGTAATTGGACAAGATTTCTTTCATGAGACATTCAATCAAGACCACAAAAAACACAAAAAAGACCACAAAAACACAAAAAGTATATTAGACGAAACTTTGATCCAGATTTGATGACTAATGAGGTTGAAGAAGAGCCCAAACCTTCAACTAGTTAATAAACAAAATATTCAGGAAGGCTTTCCTAAACACAGGAGAACAACATCGCTACAAAATCAACAAAATTTCATGCGATAGTCAACCAAAACCTGCAATTGAATATATTCTCTTTCATCTTCAAGCTAGATTTCACCAATTTCAAGCTTGATCTCATGAAACTACTTAAAACAATTATCACTAAAAACAAAAACTCACGTCGTCGATGATGGTGCAATCGTTTCGGAGATGGTGTAGTCACGTCGTCGTCGGAGGTGATGTAGTCGCACCATCGCCGTCATCAGAGATGGTGAGTCACGTCGTCGCCGTCGAGTCAGATCGGGAGTCGCACTCGTCGGAGATCGCAGATATATGGGAGAGAGGTTCTTTTTTTTCTTAAGTTTAATAACAATGGTTTATTGTTTGAGTTTATTAAATTATAAAGTAGGTTAAAGGTAGGAAAGTTTTTGTATCTACAAAAGAGTGGTATCCTTAGAACTTTTCAATGATGAGGGTAAAAGTGTCCACAAAACCTGAAGTAGTGGTATCTTAGAGAATTTCTCTTTTATTATAGTAAGATTTGTGCTTATATATCAAATTTGTTTTCTAGGATTTCAAATCATGAACCCTGAAACATGTAAACGGATTATTCGTTTTGAATTTTAGGGGTGGTATTCAATGAGCATTTAATGGAATTTACGTTTATTCAATAAGTCATTTAATAATTTCTTTTAAATTCTAATGTTATCCGATTTAATAGATTTTCAATTCTATCAAAAGTTGGTGTTATTCAATATTTTGTTGTTCTCATTAATAATATTATTATAATGAAATTTAATCAAAATTTTCAGAAAAATTGTAAAAAATCAATTCTTAAATTTCTACATCTGATTTGGATGGAACTCATTTAAGTCTTATAAATTCTTTCATTTTAAAATTCTTTCAAAATCAATTATTGAATACCAGTCCTTAAAATGTGTCAACGGTAGATTGATATGTAGAATATATGTGTATAAGACTGGGGTATAAGTTCAAACTATTCTGGCGGCTGGAACCTTCGGTGGCAGTGGTGATGCGGTGATGGACAGAGGCGAAGTAGGTGAAACGCCTAGGATCCAAAGCACAAACATTGGATAAAAGAGAACTCATGCATAACAATATCCAAGAATCAATAAAGCAGCCAAACATTTAATCGAATAAGCCAAAAGAATTTTGAGTTTCTCCAATGATTGAAAGAGTAGGAAAGAATCAAAGAACAAGGTAAACGGAATTAAATCTAAGAAGCTAAACAAAAGTTTTGAGACGAAGAACTTAATTAAACCGACCATTCTCTCAGATAATCGGAAGATTTAGTATTAATAATCAATCGCAATCGCTAACAATTCCAACCTAAACCGGAGGACCGAAGAGTTAGTTTCTCCAATGATCTATCGATGAATTGCATTTCAATTTTTTTTTGCTTCTTTTGTGTGTGTGTGTTTGTTTATTTGATTTTTCCACTCCAACTTTGTTTTCACCTTAATTTGAATTTGCCTTTTGAAATAAACTTTTTTGAATATATGTTTATTTGATTATATATATATTTTAAAAATCCTTAATATACAAACTATTTGTCATTTTAAATATCTTATATTTGAAAGATTATATATTTTTGTTGTTGTCAAACATGCTATATGTACTTTCTTACCGGAAGTCAACATAACCATAAGTTGGAAAAAAAAATTGTATAGACTTTTTAACATATAACTCAACCAACTTATAATAGTAGATAATTTGAGTATATGCATATAATAACACGATATCCTCTCCATACGTTAAAAAAAAACACACACACACAAAATCCTCTCTTCATTTTTTTCTAGGTATTGATGATTTAAATTTTTTCATTAATATTATTTCTTGAAACTACGAAACGAATAACAGTAAAATAAAATAAACTAATTAACTTTTAAAATAAGTAAAATTAGATACCATTTGGTTTGTTATCTTTTCAAACATAAATTGAAGTTATTCAGTTGTTTCTATTCATTTTTTTCATGGCATCGCAGTAAAAAAATATATGGTTGAAATCAATATAATGTTTATGAATTTTAAACATTTTCAATAATTGAAAAAACTCGTGTTATATTCAAAAGTATTTTTTTCCTCAATCCAAATACAAATTAAGTACAAATTAATAAGTCTGAACCCATTTAGTTTTGTGTTGGTTGGTAACTACAATGTATCAGGTGAATCAATTACATTTTAAGTCAAAACAAAAAGGAGAGTGAAATTGTGTAATAATAAATATGGAAAAAACAGAAAAGTAACAAAACATCAAACGACGCCGTTTGTGGGGCAGTTCTCAAACTTGTTTTCACTCTCAGACGACGGAGACAGTCAGAAAAACAAATTAGGGTTTCGAAATTTTCTCCTCAATTCGAGCCACTGAATTGCCGCCTCCTCTTCTTCCCTAAAGTGAGTTCCTTTCTTGTTGGGTTTCTCCATTTCAGCCATTACTGTTCATTTGGTCTCCTCTATTGCAACATCAACTGTGAGAAATTTCGAATTTTAACGAAAGTATCGATTTTGTTTATTAAGAGCAATGGAATTCTACTCGTATTCTGTAATGGCGGACTGAATCACCCGCGAAACTTGGTTCGTCACTTTGCTTGATTGCTCTTTCGATTCTTTCCCAGATTTTTTAAAATTTTCCAAATCCTGACGTATGTTAATTTCAGATTTGTGTCATGGTTACTGTTGCTAGGCTGTTGAATCTCACTATTGTTGTTCCCGAGCTTGACAAGACATCTTTCTGGGCTCATCCAAGGTATTGTGTGTTTTTATTTTATGAGAAATGTCATGTTTTATGCTTATAATTTAGTAATTTGAGAGCATTTTGGTATGGATGTTTCTGTTTCCTGCCATAACTCCATTTTGTTGTCTAGTTTCTACCAAAGTGTATGTTGCTATCTTTTAATTAGTGTTTGCGTGGTATTACCATCTTTTAGGCCCCTCGTGTATGAAGCTTGTCTAAGAGAAGATAAAGTTTGGTTGGCTAGTAGACATGGGAGCTCTTGCTCAGGTAGTTCCGTGGATACCTGAAGACGACCTGCTACTAAAGAATGCCATAGAGGTGAACTCTCATTCCCCTTGAGTTCTGTCACATTTCTGTTTCCATTGTTTGATGTCTCAACAGAGGGGTAGACAGTTTTTTTTTCGATTTTTTCGGTCCTTGCATGTCTTTTATGTAGTTCAATGATCATGTGATTATCATGTTGTAGCATGCATGTATGTAAAGCTGTATCAATCTGCTTAAACGATGTTGTTGGAAACCTTAATGGTTATTATTTTTTACTTTCAAGTTCCTTCTGGGATTTCTTCATTGTAGTAGCTTGCATCTCCATTAGATATTCTTACTCCCACTTATTTTTGTACTTTTTCCTTTTTGTGTCCTGAGAAAACTTGCATTTTAGGGATAAAATGTTGGTTGCAGATATCAAGAAATAGCAGAAAGTTCACGTCATTTTTTTGTTTGACCTTGTTGATATCTCATCGCAGTGTTATGCCATATACTGTGAAATAACTAATAAGATAGCAAAATAGATAGGAATAACAATATACCCTATCTTGATGAGGCAAGCTATAATTGTTGTTCTAAGAAACGTTGTACCACTAAGCAGAAAAGATAATTATTTGTTGTGTGGTGGTTGGTGAAAATTGTAGTCTCTTCCAAAAACCAGAAAATAGAGTTTCATATTTCTCATAAATTTCGTTGGCTGTTCAAAGCTAATTTATGAGGATAAGATAAATTTGGCGGAATTATTAGTCTTTGCTGTGGTGTTGAGAGAAACACTTAATAGGCGGCTCACCATGGAAAAATTATTATGTTTCTCGCCTCTCATATAGCATCATATATATCTAGCTAGGCTAATTTGTTACTTCTGTTTGTATCGCGTTTTTCTCTGTTTAGCTTGTTTGGCATTCTAGCAATTAAGTGAATTGGGTGGCTTAATTGATGCAGGCTGGTGCATCTTTGGAGTCGCTTGCTAAAGGGGCTGTCGAGTTTTCTAGAAGATTTTCTATTAGAGAACTGCAAGATCGATGGCATGCACTCCTGTATGATCCAGTAATTTCTGCAGAGGCGGCTTTCCGGATGACTGAGCTTGAACGTACCAACCCTAATTTTCCTACAAAGTTTGCTAGAACTGGATATTCAAACAAAAGCTCCTCTAGGAAGAGGAAGGCTGAAAAGCTCCGAAGTACTTACCATTCCTTGCGAAAGAAATTTCACAGTGAGCCATTTAATTCCTTGGATCTAGGTTTTCTCGTTCCACCAAATGATGGCCATTTCATGGATAATGGCGATGCAACACATTTTGGTCTTGAAGACTCTCACATGGATATTATACACAATGCGTTTCCAGACATCTTGGGTGATGGCGATTGTGTAACAAATCATGTTGGGCCTGAAGATAATTTACAGGGAGACATTTCCTATGTAGGAGGAGAAAATCTCCCATTCACTGGACATGCAGGTCCTTCAGAATGTGATGCGGTTCATCAAGATTCCACTCAGAAACTAGAGATTTCTGCTCATGATCCGAAAACTACAATGGCTAGCACTGATTGTTTCCTGGCACAGCTTTCAACTTCTCTTTTCGAAGACGAGGAAACGTTCATGGAAGTAGATGGAAAAGAAGTTGACAAGTCATATTATGATGGTCTTAGTTCATTGTTGGTGAACCCGACAAATGATAAAAATCGTGGGGCATTGCCCAATTACAGTGAGCAGGATCCTTCCATTTCACAAACTCATCCAGTAGATGCAACTCTGGGTGATCATGTGATGCCTGAGCTAGATGGTAGAAGTGCAAGGAGCTCAATGGAATGCAAACCTGTGCCTGACATATTTGCTCTCGATCCTCATCCTGAGATTGTAGATGGTGTTATCTGCTGCTTACTAAACCAAGAGGATCCTGATATTCCGTGTAATGATGACATTTTCCCATCCAACAACTGTCATCCAATGTCAGTTTCCTCATTAGCGCGGCGGAACTTTAAGGATATACATAATCTAACAACTTCATCTGTTAGAGAGCTTGCCAGTAAGGAAAGAAGTGATGTACATTCACTCCATATTCAAAAGAAGATACCAGGACGTTTGCAAGGGTCTTCTCAAGGAAAGCCAGAGATAGGTCAACCAAGTCAAGGTATCAAATCCAGGGTATTGACTAGTCCTGAGTCACATCCTGTTGCTCCTGGTGGTTCTACTGGTTCTGCAGAGGCAGGTTCAACCCCTCTGCTTTCTTCCAGTACTGGTGCAAAAGATGAAAAGAAAGAGATGGCCAGTGGAAAAGCCATCGTTGGATTTGATGGTCATGGAGGCTACCCCGAGAAAGATAGTGGAAGCAGTAAAGAGGAAAAAGCTGTACTACTTGTAAATGAAGCGCCACATGCAAAAGATGCTGATGATGGCATAATAGTGATTTCGGACCCTGAGCCGGAGATCACTCATACAGAAGCAGATGGGCATGTGTGTGAGAGTGACGAGGACTTGCCAAATTATTCTGACATCGAGGCGATGGTATCTCTTGACTTCCACCTTATTCTTTGATGTTTTATGGCTCTATGATACACTTACTCCTATACAATAATACTCTTTTGATTTCAGATACTTGACATGGACTTGGACCCTGATGACCAAGATAATTTTGATCTCGAAGGTAATTGAGCATCTCTACTTATTCAGCAGAACTCTTCTTGGTTTACTCTATTTTACACTTTGGGGGTAAAAAAGGCGTATAGCATGTGAATCAGGAATGTATTCCTCATTTGTCTCATGCAAGTCATTACACGCTATGATTGATGAGGGGTTTGTAGTGGAAATGTTTATGAATTTTTTTCAATGGGTGATGCAAGAGACCTTATCAAATATGTGAGGCTTGTTTGTAATTCCTCTAAAATGTTTTCACGTGCAGTCTCTAAGTATCAGAGCCAGGACATGAAAAGAACAATTATAAGACTTGAGCAGGCTGCTCATTCATATATGCAAAGAGCCATTGCTTCCCATGGTGCATTTGCTGTCCTATATGGTAGATATTCAAAACACTACATCAAGAAGCCTGAGGTATTGTGATCTTATGCATTTGGTAGTCTTTTAAGTTTCTTAAGAGTTACAGTATCACTTGTCATATTGATTGCTTCATTCTGGGCACAGGTTTTGGTGGGTAGATCAACAGAAGATCTCGCTGTGGACATTGATTTAGGAAGAGAAAAGCGGGGCAGCAAAATATCTCGACGCCAGGTTGGTCAATAGTAAATGCTTCGCATGTCAGAAGTGTTTGGGCTCTATGAAAGAAAAATATGAGAAGGAAAACCTGGAACTTGTAACAAGTTTGTTGTTCTTTTGCTTGTTGAACGTAGGCCATCATACGGCTGGGTGATGACGCTTCATTTTATATGAAGAATCTGGGGAAGTATTCAATCTCAGTAAATGAGAAGGAAGTAGAACCTGGACAGACTTTAATCCTCAAATCTGATTGTCTGGTCGAGGTTTGATCCTGAATACACTTTTGGTCATTACATTAATAGTAATAACCCATTCCTCTAGGTTCTTAAGTCAATATATATCGTTGCGCAGATACGAGGAATGCCTTTTATATTCGAAACAAACCAATCTCGCATGAATGAGTACCTGAAGAGAACAGGGAAGGTGAACTGAGAGCAGAACAGAGTGAAAGTTCATTGTGAAGTTGATATTGTATTTCTCATGTAATGTTTACTTTTAACCTTAGGAACATGCTTTATAGATCTTTTTTTACATTTAGTTTCTGCAATATGCATAGTTGACCCAGTTTTTTGAAGTGTTAAAACATAATAATATGTAACTCATATTGCTAATCAAGTCTTCTTGTGTTTTAAGTGAAGTGTGGGTGTTTTTTTGAAGTTGATACGAAACTCCTTGGACTAACAATGTAAAGGACTTGTATTGATCTTCTTGAGTCACCCTGATTTGGTGCATAGCTTGAATAATAGCTCATGGAACTGATATCGGTTATATTATAATATTAACAGCTACGCGGATGGATTGAAAAATTGGTAGACTCACCGGATCATATGTACCACAAAATTTTAGGATATCCTCTGCCTTTCTGATTCATCTTTAAATTTGTATGGTGCATATCTGATTAGGTGGATGGTATTTAAGTGTACCAAAGATCTGTTACAGACCAAAGCACTTATCTACAAACAGTGACTTGTCTCCTAACTTCCTAATCCCTTTACAAATCCTTGGTTTCAGTTTTTCTCCATGTATTTTTACATTAATCCAAATCTGGATAACTAATGCAACCCTTGAGGAAACGTATAAAGATTTTGGAGTTAAATGGAACTCACATCAAATCAACAAAAAAAATATATAATTCCCAAAATCAACAAACAAAAGTACACACTTGGCTTTGAACAACAAAATATAAACTTGGTTCACACCTAAACTCTTGAGTTTACTTTAGGGTAAGTCCAAAAAGCCAACCAAATCCACATGCACAGATTTGACGTTTACAAACTCCGTTAAGTATGTCACATTGTAAACACACAGAAAAACCTAAAAACTAACGGAGCTCCGTTAATAAATAAACGGAAAGCAAACTTAAAACCTGTTTTTTTTTTTTGATATGGTCCCATTCTATCACCTATTAGACAATTGATTTAAGCAGTGTCTTGTAATTAACCATCATCGATGTCCGTTTCACTTTACTAATTGAGGAAAGATCATCACTTTGTTTTCATCAACTTCTGAACTTACCTTTCATGGATTAGGCATTACCTTCTATTTATAGTAACTCATAATGGACCCTTTACTTCTTCAATTTACTCTCTCTTCTCTTTCTTTATCTTTCACTTCTTTCTTCTTATTCTTATTATCTCTCTTTGTCCTCTCCTCCAAATCTATCTCTCTCTTCAACAAAAAGAAAGAAAAAATATGGCTAGAGGGAAGATCCAGATAAAGAGGATTGAGAATCAAACAAACAGGCAAGTGACGTATTCCAAGAGAAGAAATGGTTTGTTCAAGAAAGCTCACGAGCTTACGGTCTTGTGTGATGCTAGGGTTTCGATTATCATGTTCTCTAGCTCTAACAAGCTTCATGAGTATATTAGCCCTAACACCACGTACGTACAAGATCTCTCTTTAATTAAACATCGCTCTTTACTTATATATATTAACTTGCTTTCTTTTAGTCTCTTTTAATTAACCTTTTTTTTGTTGTTTCTTTGGTTCATAGAACGAAGGAGATTATAGATCTGTACCAAACTGTTTCTGATGTTGATGTTTGGAGCACTCACTATGAGGTTTCTTTTGTTCTTCTTCTTTATCATTAGATCTTTCTTCTTGTTGGTGAATTTCGTGATGTGTTTTTTGTGTAGAGGATGCAAGAAACCAAGAGGAAACTTTTGGAGACAAATAGAAATCTCAGGACTCAGATCAAGTATTTGTTTTTCTTTCTCTTCTTTTATCACTCTTAAAGATCACTTTAAATTGCAAAAACGTCTTTTTATAATTAAGAAAATCTATAAAACTTACAAAATTTTGTTAAAACTGGAGGCAAAGACTAGGTGATTGTTTGGAAGAACTTGATTTCGAGGAGATACACCGTCTTAAAGAAGAAATGGAGAACACTTACAAACTTGTTCGCGAGCGCAAGGTAGATTTTTCATATTTTGCTCTTATCTTATCTAGTTTGAGATTTCTTTAGTTTGATTATATACAGTCAACTTATTGTGTTGTCTTTGTTGTTACAAGAGGAAACATTTAGTTTACTGTTGGATAATATATGTTTACAAGAGGAAACATTTTGTTTGTACAGACAAAATCTCTTGGGAATCAGATCGAGACCACCAAGAAAAAGGTTACATCTTCTATGTTCACTTATTTTTGCATTTTATCTTATTTTTGTCTTAACAGTGTTTGTGTAAGTGAAATTATGCACTTGCTAATATTGTCGATAACACTTTTTCCTAGGAAGAACATATTAGTAGAACCTAATCATGTCATATTTTGGGGTTTCCAACTTTTCAAACAGATCTTTATGTTCCATTTTTTCTATACATATAGTCTTCAATGCTTAAAAATATAATTAATTAAGGAATCTAGTAGCTCATTCAGTATCTTGTTTCTTGGAAACTGTCGGAACTAATTAAGCTAATGGATAAAAGGAAGAAAGCAAATCTTACAATGTAGTGAATAGTGATGGCTTAAAAGCTAAATGAAAGTAAAGTTGATTAGACACTTAATAATTTCAGCATCCTTATACTTTCTTGTGGTTTACTCAATTGCAGAACAAAAGTCAATCTGACATACAAAAGAATCTCCTACATGAGCTGGTAATTAATATCTCTTGTTTCCCTCTTTTTGTTTTCCTTCAATTTTTTTTAGCCAATGAAAAATATAGAAATGTGTAAACATTGTTAAATCACTCTTATGTTTTTATGTTTGAGTCACCTAAGTTACTCTTATATTTTCTCTTGAATGAGATATCATGCATCAGAGATGTCACATCATTTCGTGTTAACAATGTTGAATTTGAGTTATGTACGTAGAGTAGAACATGGCTATCTCAATATCTTAAAATATGTTTTGGTGATTTTAGGAACTAAGAGCAGAAGATCCTCACTATGGACTAGTAGACAATGGAGGAGACTACGATTCAGTTCTTGGATATCAAATCGAAGGGTCACGGGCCTATGCCCTTCGTTACCACCAGAACCATCACCCGCATTACCCAAACCATGCTCTTCATGCACCTTCTGCCTCTGACATCATTACCTTTCACCTTCTTGAATAATCAAAGGGTTCAAATTAAGGTTTGATGGTGCTACCATTATCTATCTGATTAATAACTACTTAAATGCATAAAACCCGGTGCTAGCTACTAAAACATTAAACTGGTATGTTTCTTAATTATGTATGTTTAAAACCTTAAGAACTATCGAATGTGTTATTAGTAGCTTGCTGCTTAGACTTATGGCGGATGGAATGTTTTCAAGACATTATCATGTATGATATAATATATACGACTTCCTGCTTATGTATTTGTATTGTAAGAGTAACATTCCTTCTATATGTGTGACTTTGGCACTTCATGAAGCCAATGAAATATTTAATATTGTATGGTTCGACATTTGGTATCATAGTTGTCAAGTAGTTTGCGAGAAATACAAATATTGGATCATATGAACCAGAAAGATCCAATATTCATAATAATATAGGGCGTAAATCATCTCTTAGCTTAATATATATATCGGCCAATACCTACATAGATGACATTAGTCAAACCATCAAATTTGTTGAGTGGACATTATATTAGTGTCATGTCAGCTAAATCATAACAATTGCTAATCCAAACACGTCATTGTAATAAAACATTGTTTAAACAATAATTGAAAAAAATATTGAGTTGGATGTAGTATTAAATTTCACAAATACTGAATACCGGAAAAAGATTTACTTTTAAAAAAACTGTATGTTTTGACTTTGATTTCAATTACACGAAAAAAGAATTTAAGCTTTCTATATGAAGTACCAAGCTCCCGTTTACCTGCTTACGGGTTCTTAAATAACATTCTGAGATTTTCCCAAACACAATCAATCATTAATTACTCCGCTACTATCTTCTATCTCGGCAATTTCACAACGAGATTGTTCATTCAAATAATGCATGACAAACCAAAACAAATTATTCACCATTCAATTAGTAACATATATGAGTACTAATATGAAAAAGTGATAAAAGCTTTCTCATTTGTTTCCTTGGTGATTAATATCATTATCGCATATTTAAAGGTTAATGTTACCGGCCTTGGACTTATTTGTGCTCCTATAGCTACATTTGTTTCATTGTAAATTGCTTTTCATTCTCTTGGAACTTATTGATCTGCTCATACAAGTTTAAGGAAATATGTACTACATTTTCAATAGAATCATTCCGTTTTGTAGTAATAAACTTGACCTTAAGCTTTCTTTTTGCTGTGATTGTTTGGTAAGTACCATTATCAACTACTTATAATATACGCGCTTGTTGAAGCTTAAGAGACTATGATATTGCCACAATTTGGAATATACATTGCGCTTTCAAGATTCTTGTTGTAGGTAGGAATGTCGTATCTGAAAATTATTTTTTGGTAGTTATATGATATCATTGATATGTTTTACATTACTATGTAATTAAATAATCAATGTTTTTGTTTCACACAGATAAAATTAGTTCACTGTTGTGTAATTTTTTAAAAATATTCAAGTTTCAATCAACGCAGTTAAAAAATTTATACAGCATCCTTCTTCTAGCTACTATCTTCTATCTCGGCAATTTCACAACGAGATTGTTCATTCAAATAATGCATGACAAACCAAAACAAATTATTCACCATTCAATTAGTAACATATATGAGTACTAATATGAAAAAGTGATAAATGATCAAATTGATCTAGTATTGAACCAAACAAATCTTGAATTTACGTTTGAAAGTTGTTTATTGTTGGAGTCAAATTAGAGTCATATATGTTGAACTAGATTAATTCCGTTAGTTTTTATCAACATCAATTGTATGAGTCATATAAGTACAATATAACCATGAAAATGTATGGTTCTAGTGAATCCTCACTATGGACTAGTAGACAAATAGTTCGGGAGAAAAACAATTACTAGATGATATGAAACCGAATGATTCTATATTCATACTAATTACCATCTTCAGTCTTATGAGGTAAATCATCTAATTTGTTTTGGGTTAGATGGTGTTGTAAAATGATGTAACATAATTAATACGGGTAATCAAACTATTGTGGTTGGATCTGTAATACCTTGACTAATTGTATACAACGATTTCACATCTATATTGTACAATACTTTAGCCATTGTTGGATCTGGATCTCTAACAATAACTATGTTTACAGAAATAAAGACATAACCATAGTAAAAAAATACCAGCTAAGTCGGACGATAATATGCTAAAGAGAAAGATATAAAAATATATAAAGTCCAAAGGAAGAATCTACACAATCAAGTCACTTGATGACATCAAGTTGATGGTATGAATCATAATCATTAAGTAATAGAGAAAGAGAGGAACCTGACAGGCCAAAGTAGGGGTCCCTAAATCACTATTTATAAAATTACCAGATTATTCAAAATTCTTTTTTTGTATTTTAAATTTTTTTGTAATATTTCACAAATTCTGAGTACCCAAGAAAATTTAATTTTGAAATTTTTTTTTGTATGTTTTGATTCTGATTCTAATCACATGAAACATGAATTTACACTACAGTGGTTTAGGTTAGTAAAGTTGTTTTTATCAGTATTATTGAAAGTAAACAATCGAAGAATACAAATAATAATAAATCAAAATCAGTATTATTCAAGATGCTTATGAGTTATTTTTTGAAGAACCAATTCGCATTCAACGGCTAATTCCACTAACTTCAAGCGAAAGCCACTAGTTTATAATCATTTACTATCAGAATCTAGTGATTCCGAAAATCCACTATTTAAGTACTAACTAAACATCCAACTGAACAAATGCTTAACACATTCCTTGAAATCTAGGTGTACCAATTGACTTTGTAATATACACGTCAAGAAGAGTTCGGATGACTATAGTTAACTTTTGGCTATATTTACCAGGAAAGTCATGTCTCACTTGGAGCCACTGAGTTAAAAGATGATGGCGCTAGATTCTAAACCAAGTAATAATATGATGCGTATTTTGATAGGTAGAAGAGAGAGCCCTCTGACTAAATAATAACACTGTTAATGATGTGGTTTTATAGGAAATGAGAAAAACTATTTTAAACTAAATCTATATATAGATTATAGGGACTAAAGTGTGGCACAAGAAGTGGAAGTAACAATAGTAGAGAGAAAGATGGACCTTCACAAATCACAATCTCCTCTCTTATCTCATTCTCAAGTTTCCTCAGCATCCAAACTAAGCAAAGTCTTTCATCAAGAAGAGATCTAATTAATGGCTGATCCCATCATGACGAGCTCTCCATTGCTAGAAGATCATGAAGGTGATATAGGACGGAGAAAATCATCATTGGTTCAAAAACTAATCGACGTGGACGAATCCAAGGCTCAAATTATTTATGCTCTACCTATGATATTCACATATGTCTTCCTCTATTGTATCCTTTTAACCTCTGTGATGTTCGCTTCCCACCTCGGTCAACTCGAGCTCGCTGGTGCCACCCTCGCCAATTCTTGGGCCACTGTCACCGGTTTTGCCTTCATGGTACCATTTTTCTCTATGCTGCCTCAAGATTTGTATCCAACCTTTTATAGAGTTGCATCTATTAGTAAAAACTTTATGATTACTAATGGTGATTTATAAACATATGGATATTTGTTTGTAACAGAGTTTAAACTTTCCTTTAGTTTTTCAGGTAGGGTTAAGTGGATCACTTGAGACATTGTGTGGTCAAGGCTTTGGTGCAAAAAGCTACAGGATGTTGGGGATTCATCTACAATCATCTTGCATCGTCTCATTTGTCTTCACCATCTTCATCTCCATCTTTTGGTTCTTCACAGAATCGGTTTTCAGGCTTCTCGGACAAGATCCTCACATATCAAAACAAGCTGCTCTCTATATGAAGTACCAAGCTCCCGGTTTACTCGCTTACGGGTTCTTACATAACATTCTGAGATTTTGCCAAACGCAATCCATCATTGCTCCGCTAGTCATCTTCTCATTTGCTTCCTTGGTGGTTAATGTTGTTATCGCATATATTATGGTTAATTTAGCTGGCCTTGGATTTATTGGTGCTCCTATAGCTACATCTGTTTCATTATGGATTGCGTTTCTTTCTCTTGGAACTTATGTGATTTGTTCAGACAAGTTTAAGGAAACATGGACTGGATTTTCAAAAGAATGCTTCAGTTATGTCCTAGTAAACTTGACCTTAAGCCTCCCTTCTGCTGCAATGGTATGGTAAGTACCATTATCAACTACTTAACTTCGTACGCTTGTTGAAGCTTAAGAGACTATGTTTGTTGCAACAGTTTGGAATATTGGGCGTTCGAGATTCTTGTGTTCTTGGCAGGATTGATGCCGAATCCGGAAATCACCACCTCTTTGGTAGCTATATGGTATGTTTTAGATCACTATGTAGTTAATTAATCAATGTTTTCATTTCGCATCAACAAAATTAATTAGTTTACTGTTGTGTCATTTAAATAAAAATCAGCGTCAACACAGAATCGATCGGCTACATGTTAATATACGGACTTAGCGCGGCTGCAAGGTCAGCCATCTCACCATTTTTTTCAAAACTTGCGTACCTCTCATAATAACATTGTTTCAAGTATGTAAACTTTGAAAAAAATGTTATTGACAAATACTGCAGTTCGCGTGTGTCTAACGAACTTGGAGCAGGAAATGTAAAGGGCGCCAAGAAGGCGACTTCTGTATCCGTTAAGTTGTCTATAGTTCTTGCTCTCGGCGTAGTGCTTGCTATACTTTTTGGTCAAGATGGTTGGGTAGGGTTATTCAGCAATAGCCTTGTGATCAAGGAAGAGTTTGCATCGTTGAGGTTTTTGCTTGCTGCCTCGATAACTCTTGATTCTATCCAAGGTGTTCTATCAGGTAAAATATCCAAGAAATCGTCTTTTTTTCCAAGACATTAAACGTGGAAGAAACTCAAATTTTATTTCATTTACAGGAGTTGCAAGGGGATGTGGATGGCAGCATATAGTCACGATTATAAATTTGGTAACATACTACTTAATAGGATTGCCGATTTCAGCCATTTTGGGTTTTAAGTTGAAGTTTTATGCAAAGGTGAATGCATGGCACTCTTATAGAATTGGTAAAGCAAAAATTCCTTTTGTTATGTTGTGTTTTGATTCATTGTTTTGGTGAAAACAGGGTTTGTGGATGGGTATGATATGTGGGATATTTTGTCAATCCTTGTCTCTCTTGCTTATGACGATTTTCCGGAAGTGGACAAAGCTGAATGCTATAGTCTGAAAACTACAACTCCATTTGCAAGGGAAAGCACATTTTGTTTCTTTTAAAATATAGAATAAACTACTTTTAAGAGAAACAACTTGAATTTCTTTGCACTTTCTCATTATTTCAAAACTATAAATAATTTTAGTTATTGTTTCTGTAGCGTCGTAAGTAACTAAAGTCTAAAATGAAAATACCAAATTTTTGTAGAAAATATAATGATATATACATAACGTAATAGAAAACTTAAAAATACATAAAAAGTAACAGAATTTAAATCAAATAAACACAAAGCAATTCGACAAAGACTATGTACTATCTATCGATTTTAATAATTCGAATATAAAATTAGAAATATCTTAATAATCATATAATCTATCTTCACTAAACATAAATATGAACAAAAACATCATTATCTCGGTGTAACTGCCACCGTCTTAGATCTAGCGAAAGAGATCAGTGTTCGTCCAGTGGCCTTGATCCGCTACATACATCTCGGCGTAACACCTCATCTCCTAAATAAATCCGGATGTCATAAGAGAATGACCAAATGATGCTCGGATTTTCGATATGATCTAATCAGATATAATTTGGATAGTTCGACTAATCGATTAAAACTTTAAAACGGATTATTCTTTTTTAATCTCCAATGAACTGAAGAAATGATTAAAAATTAATAGGAAGGTATACCGGTCTGCAAATCACAAACATTAACAACTACTATTAGGATTTTGACTCTCTTTTTTCTTTTAACACTTATTTCTATTTTTGGTTTTTTTTTTTTTTTAAGCAATGAAACAAACCAAAAATTTGGCTGTAACTAAAACTGACAAAAAAATATTTTTGGCTGTAACTAAAACTGACAAAAAATATTTTTCAGTTACAAAAAGTATATATATATATAAAACCTATTCACCGATCACATGCCATTAGAACCGGCCTCCCAAGATGTTATTAGTTTTGGGCCAAAAGCCCAACATATGAGTAACTATAATTGTTTTTATTTGGAAATATTTTGAAAAGAATTCTTCCTAATTCTTTAAAAGAATAATTGTTTACATTATTGGTCTGAAATTATTATTTTTTACTTAACTAACACTAGTAGTTAATTTGAAAAAATATACTTTAACTTGTGTGTGTCTTAACCCACTGAGTTTTTACTTAACTAACACTAGTAGTTAATTTTAAGGATTTTTTACTTTTGTTTTTATGATTCACTAAAGGATTCCAAAATATTAATACATTGCTATCATTTGGTAATTTTTTTAAATATTAAAAGTTATTGTGTATTAACACACTGAATTAAAGGATCTTTTACGTTTTTTGTGATTTTGTGTCCAAAATATTAAGACATTGATATCATTTAGTAAGTTTAGAAAATACTCAACTTTCGTGTGTATTAATTAATCCACCAAGTTTATGGATTTAAAAAAATCTTTAATAGAGTCCAAAATAATAATATATAATATTGGTAATTTTTGAAAAGTTAACGTTCGTGTGCATTAACCCACCCGAGTAAATGATTTTTTTAAAAACGTATGATTTTTAACGGAGTCCATAATAATACGACATTGATATCATTTGGTAATTTTTGAAAAAATACTCAACTTTCGTGTGTATTAACCCACCAAGTTTAGAATTTTTGAATTTTTTATGATCTTCAACAAAGTCTAAAATATTAAGACATTGATATAATTTTTTATTTTTGAAAAAACATCCTACGTTCGTGTGTATCAATCCACCAATTTTTTTTAAAAAAAATTCTTGTATGATTTGTAAGTGTGTCCCTAATATTAAGGAATTTACATCATTTGGTAGTTTTGGAAAAATACTCCAGTTTTGTTTGTAATAACTAAATAACCCATTGAAGTTATGGATTTTTTTACTTTTTGAGTATGATCTCTAACGGTTTCATTGATTCATTTGGTTATTTTGGAAAAAAATACTCAATTTTTGTGAGTATTAACCCACCGAAATTAATGATTTTTTTTTTTATATGATCTCTAATGCAGCGTCGTGCTTACCTTAGGAATTTAAGGCATTTGCCTCATGTCCTCCATTATAATGTAAAATTTAGGCCCCCATTCATAGATAAATTATATGTTGACTGGTTTTCTTTATATTATGTACTACAATATTTTTTTTATGGTAACATCAATTTAACACTACAAATCACCCTATATTTTTATTTTAGGTATCTTTTACTCTTTTCATATGTTGACTGGTTTTTTATTTATTTATTAAGATTATAACTTTTTTCTTGTAATTTTTCATATAATAGCTTTTTTATCGCAAACTATCTATAAAAATAAAATTATATTTAATAACATAAAATTGAAGTTTTATAATTTAATTTCAATTCCTAACATGATTTGTGATGTAGTTGTTTAGATTAGTGTTGTTACTATGTCACCACCCGATCTTAATAGTACAAAACATATGTTGGAAACATTTATAACAAATTCTAAGTGTAATTATTACTAAACATATATATTTCTAAAAGCATAAAAGAATTACTATTTTGCCTTACATTTCTAAAGCTCTAGGCACAACACTGTTCTAATGGTGTCCAAAATAGTGAATCACTGATATCATTAGGAAATTTTAGAAAAATATTTAACTTTTATGTGTATTTATCCGCCGAAGTTTAATTAAGATTTGTTTTTTTTTTAGTATGATTTCGAACTGTATCTAAATTAGTAAGGCATTGATATACTTTCGTATTTTCGGAAAATTACTCAATTAATATGTATTAACCCACCAAATTTAAAGATTTTTTTTTCATTATCTCTAACCGAGGCCAAAATATTAAGACATTGGTATCAGTTGGTAATTGTGGGAAAATACTAAAATTTCTTGTGTATATAGTTAGTGAACTAAAAGTCGAAAATTGTTTCAACAAGGTTTAACACTTTTGTTAAAGTTTTTAGCTGATCTTTTCAAAAAGAGAAAGAAAGAGATGAGCACTAAAAAAGTTTATTGGGCAAAAAAAAAACATGACTATTAGAAGACTTAGTAAGTAATTGACAAAGGAATTCATAATATCACTGGCTGCCCCCACGTCCGTGTACGTTGGTCATTACTCATTACATAGTGTTGTTTACGTTCTTATTGGATTTGGACCTTGGGCCGCTATATTAATTTCATTAAACATTTTTTGTATAGTAATTTGGTGCCTAACTATGTTGGTTTTGAGTTGATTCGGCGTAGTAAAACCAAAACTATAAGAAAAGAAAAGTGAGTAGATTTAAACAGAGAACGTAAAGTAAACTATGAAATACTACTTTGCTTGATTTGTTAATTAGACCTTGGTTTTGGAGGTCAAGAAATTCTGCGGCAAATTATTTGCAAAGTGGATGGTACCAACAGTATACAACACACATAAGATTACCAGTAAGAAGATCCAGCAAGTAAGTGCATTCCCAAGATCAAGCTTGGAAGAAAATAAGAACTAGGTTGGATATATACAGAAAGCGTAGTACAAGGTTCTTACAAATTTACAATACGCATGCAGTCCATCGTAGGCAAAAGTCTTGTTGTCCTAACTAGTATATAATGCCGTTAGTATGTGATTCTGTTTACGGACAGGATGTGCTATCGTAGTTGTGTCAAATAAAACCAAATATTAAAATCATCCCAACCCTTTATCACAAAGAGTTGTTTAGTTTATAATGAAGACATATATGGAGAAGAGAAAAACATCCGATCACTGCCCTTGAACTCTGATAATTCCACTAGCCCTCAGGTCATCCACAAGCTTCTGTCGCTCCGCACGACGAGCAAATTCCTTTTCCTGTTGTATGAGAATGTAACCTATGAATGGTATGTTGGAACCGTTTTTTGATAATTGCGTTGACCATTATTTCGGTGGCTTTTCCGGACAACAAAGTTGTCGGAATGCCCGGAGTTTGGAGTCATTGGATTCCTCGTTATGATCACTACAACGTAGTGTGCTCATTTGTCAAAACGGTATTTGTGTGAATGAGAAATGTTGGTCCGAAGTCAATGACTTGGAAAGCTTTGTAATGCTTGATAATTTGGCTAAGTAAAAAACTAGCAATTATCCAACGTTGGATACATGAGGTGAAAGTCTTCTTGTATAATATAATGGAGAAGTAAGAAAATACACTATAATGTATTAAAACAAAATCTCATACTTGTATGGATACCGAAACGGGGAGAAACGGGCCGGACCACAGTTGAAATTCAGATTAAGATTAAAATTTGGTATATTAGTAGGCCCAATGACCTTTATATTTGCAGCCAAATTATTATGAAATTTGTGATTAATTTGTTAATACAAAATCATAAAGAAAATTATTCTAATTCAATGATAATCAAACAAATATACAAGTAACGTTTCTTTTTATTTATGTGTGAAAGCTAAAAAGACAAAGACAATTAATATTTGTCTTAATGATTCTCCACTAATGTGAGAATTAATGGTTAGCTTGAGAAAAGCTTAAAAGCCATAGCTTTACCCCTTCTCCACATGTTGAGGTCATTCATTGAATCAAGTAAAAAAAAAAAAAAAGTTTCTCACAAATTTAGTTGTTGAGTCTGAGAGTATACATAGTAATAAAGTTCGTTAGATTCTATTCTCTGGTGTTGGGAGCTAGAAACAAATACAGCAGTTGTATCCTGGGATTCTTACCGCCATCGAAACCGTCACACTACGGGGCGTCTAAAGAATTAAGGAAAGAGATTCATATCTCGACTCTACTTTCCTCTTTTTTCTCAAAATGTTATTGGTATTGTATGGTGATTTTTGTTCTATATTACTTTACATTTATCGGTTTGCCTCATTGTAGTATATATGGTCCTACATGGTAACGCCTATAACGAGATTAGATTCACAATACCCATCCGAGTTGAAATCAACCACTTCACGTATCCTGCTACAGCACCCGTCATGACTAGGTATGGATATACTCTTAAGAAAAAGAGAAAACAAAAAAAACAACCATTATAAGTAATCCCTCTTTTTTTTTTCCGTCTTAAGATTTATATTAAAAATAAACAAAGTACAAGAGTGAAAATATCTTACAGACATAAGCCAAGTGCCTACAATCGAAATCGCAAGAGTCTAAAACAAAACAAAATCTAACAGAGAAATTAACCTAAAGTAACAACTTAGTTCTTCAATTGAATGATGGAAACAAACAACAAATGGTTACAAAAACACTTTTATTAAGATCCCTCTTTTGAATTCCAGTACTACCTCCAAGATTAAGATCAAAGCTTCAACTCCATGCGAGCATCCAGACAGAGGACAAGAGCCTCTAAACTCATAACATGGGACAATGCGGCGGAACAAGAACACCATATGAAGCTTGCTAGAAACAGTTACCGAACAAACTGAGTTGTAGAGACGAGGAGAGGATGAAGCGAACCGGAGAACTTACCTTCAACAAACTGAAAGAAACCTCTGTTCGGACCCGGCAGGCTAACGAAGCACCTAAGAAACGCATCTGATGAAAGTCTCAACATACATGACACTCAAAGAACCTTGCATGCACCTAGGGTAAATAAACCGGTAGATTTGGTCAAAAGCAAAGGAAAAGGAGATCGGTTTTTCTAGATCTGGATCTAGAAATTTGCAAGAGCAAAGATCCTAACCATGGAGGGGATTTTCATGATAAGAAGAATCAGAGAAATATAAAACCTCCCCGATTTACTCAACCCAAATCAAGAAGAGGGGATCTCCTTATCATGAATCTCACCCAACCCCATCTAAAAAGATCGATCTCTTAATCCGCCGAAAAAAGAAAGAAAATTAAAAAAGATTAAATATGGGACCGGTATCGGCTCTGAAGGAGCCGCCGATAACCGGTCCAGACGATGATCAAAGAGTTTGTTCTCAGATGGAGGTCTCTAGGTTAGAGAGAGAAGAGGTTTATTTTATAAGTAATCCCTCTTAAACCATGCTACAGAAAAATATATATATATAATCCAAACGAAGAATATACACAATCAAATAACTACACAGAGATTTCTAACCGTAGTCAATAATCCCTAAAATCATAAGATAGTAGGATAACTTTGTCAAATAAAAACTAAAATAAAAAGAGATAAAAACATATAACGATATAAAAACATAACCACAGTGAATCCCTCAATCCAACGAAGGAAGAGATTAAAAAGATGTATCAGAAGAATCTACCTAGTCAAAAGATCACAGACAGAGAGAGATAAACCTGAGAGGCCAAAGCGATTCCGGAACTCAAGTAAAATTGTGTTTTCAAAAAGGTTCCGTAACTTACTCTTATATACTGTATCTTATTATATACGAACCAATTTGGATTTGGTTATTTTGGGGGCATAAGCCCAACACATGATTAACTACAATTATCTGATAAAGAAAAAAAAAAAGAGTAACTATACAATTGGTTCACAGGGTTGTATATTATTGTAACAGATTAACATGTCTTATATATGGTATAAGTTTAGAGTTTAGATTTAGGTCCCAATTCTTCTAGAATATTCCTAAGGCTAATGGGTCTTATAATGGACATCTATAATAGGTTCATAACATTCCCCCTTGGATGACCATTATTACAATAAACTAATCTCTAATGCGCTAAAATGTTGCCTTATCAAAAACCTTACCACAAAAACTCAGAGTAAGAAAAACCATGGTCAAGGGAAAAAGAGTGCAACGCGCTTGTACTCCCCTCATAAGTATATGACTTTAGATCTTCACTTTTACTCCCCCTCATGAGTTCATGACTTCAAATGTTTGAGGCGACGTAGTCTAGTATGATAAGGTAATTTCTTGAAAGTAGTATCTCGAAGCGCCTTGGTAAGTAAGTCTTCTAATCTTCACTTGACTGAAATTATAGCAACACTAATCTTCTTCTCTCGGTCTCATTTATGCATCATCAATACTTTGGGGATCTGATAGACCTCCATATGTTATTTGTAATTACATCTCATTCTCCTTAGATATTTATCAATTGCATGTTTTTGTTGCCTCGTTAAAACCTTGTCATGGAAAAACCTCATAGGATAAAAACCATGACAAGAAAAAAGAGTACAACCACGCTCATTATCATATATATATATTCCTCCCCTCGAAAGCATCTTCTTCAAGAGATGCATTTCGAGCATATATATACCAACTATGGAACTGAGATAAACATAGTCTTAATGAAAAAAACTGTATGATTGTTATATGATTTTCCCGTGGACTTCTAGTCCATATCATCCCTTTCGCATAAGAGATCTTTTATTGCATTTGAACTTACGGTTCAGATTTTCTTTCACCTACAATATATTAAATATTTGTTTGATGCATACTAGTTATTCATCCTCATCATGAGAAAACTACCAAGTTGATTTTCCTTCTTCTCATATAAAATTACATCTTTCAATCATAAAAGAAATCATAAATTGCTTTCATATCTGTTTAAGTATGTACTTAAGGACCAAGTGTATGTCAGGAGCATTCACATGAAAAAATCCTCCCATGATCTTTTCAACATAACATCAAATGTGCTTATATCTTACAATTTCACCATTTTCATTATATATTCCACCCATTTTACACTTATAGTGTATAATTTACTAGTCAAAAGACATCTCTACTAGAGATTATAATATTTATGTCTATTTCCTCTGTTCGCTATTGACTCTATTTTTTCTTTCCATTTTGGCCAATCAAAATTTTGTTTACATTTTTCAACATATTTTCTTTCATGATCCTCTTTCTTTTTCCTCTATATCAACTGCTCATAGCATGAAAAATATTACGACGTCGATTTTCTTTTCGGTTCCATCATTCCGAACATGACATTACTAGCTAGATTTTTTTCTTTGTCAGGTACCTGAATTTATTTGTCATGTTTACGTCTCTTCTCGAGATCATTCAGTCTCTTCTGGAGACCCCTTATAATACTTCCTTCCTCGGTCTGGTCAATTTAATTATGCTCTTTTTACCTTCCGAGGATTTTAATGTATGGAACCAATTGTTCTATCACACTTCATGCGATCTTTAGAATCAGTAGCAGTTTAATATTGTCCTTCTAGGACATCAATCTTAATTTGGAGCAATTACAGGTGGTATATGTGACTTTGTCACTCAGTTTGAGCTTCTCGCATCTATTACACTATCATCTGAATTATCTTTTGCACTTCTAGTTCAGATTCCTTTGTCCGAGAATCATTGATAATTCATTGCAAGTAATTTCTTTCTCCAACTTTTTATTTTCTGCCCCTTATGTTGGATAAACTGGTTCACTAAAATGACAATCTGCAAATTGAGCCTTATATAAATCCATCGTGGATGATTCTAATATTTAATTATCTGTCATATCCAACATATATTCTTATCCTCTTTTAAGGACCCATCTTATATCGTTGTGGTGAAGCACTTTTCACATTTAAAGATTTTTAAGATGGAAACAGTTTGGTTTCAGATCCTAAACCCATAATATGGGGGGACATTGTTTTCTCATTGGCTTGATGCGAATCACTTAACCATTTTGTGTTTGAACATAAGCTTCTGGCTTTTTAACACTTGAGACCTTAATTCACCACCATTATCAAACTAACTATATGTGACCATCGAGTCAATGCATCCATCAACTCGATGTCTCTATTAGAACAACAAGGTAACTCAAATTTCACATGGCGAGTGATCAGCCCATAACCACTCCTTGTACAAGTTCCAAATTATTTGGCTGGTGGAAGCCATATCATTACCTTGTCTTCTAAACAAGTTTCATATAAGAAATTATTAGGAAGAATCTTCTTCACTAAATATTTTTTCTTGGGGCTTAACCACATATACCCATTTTTTCTATCTCATTAATCATATATACCCACCTTCCTTCCTTTTAGTTATTTTTTTTGTAAGAAGTCTAAAATACCCCTATTTTAAATATTAACTATCTATGGGTTTTAAGGTTTAGGATCTAGGGTTTAGGGTTTAAAAACCCTAAACCCTAGAATCCTAAACCCTAAAAAGTCTTCCCACCCTTAATAAACCCTAACCTCCTAAAATGTAAACCCTAAATCCTAACAATTAAACCCTAATAGTTATTAAAAATTAAACCCTAAGTTTATAAGGGTTTAACCCTAAATCCTAAACCGTAAGAAAATCATAAACTCTATAATTTAACTAAACTTTAAATCTTAAAATCGTAAACCCTAACAAATACATCATTTATAATGAAAAATAGTTTTGGTAAATGAAGGGTATAATGGTATTAAAATAAAAAGAGGTGGATATATGTGATTTTAAAAAGAGTTGTGGTTATATGTGGTTAGTGGTATGTAAAGTTGGGTATATTTGTCATTCTCTCTTTTTTCTTTTCATTATATTACCGCATCACTAAACCAGGATGTCCAGTCCCGTTAAGCCAAACAATTAGACTTTGGATTTCTCTTCATTAATAAGATTTAGCTGTAAACTTCTGGTTTACCTTGAATTGTTGTAAACTTCTAGTTACATTTTATCTCATTCTTAAAATAATAAGCATATAAAAATAACGCAATAAAATAATCAAAAATTATTCATAAAACGCATAAAGCCATATAGTTACGAAAATAAATTTCTATTCTTAAAATAACAATAATATAATTTTAAAGTCACTTATTTTCTGAGTGAATATTTTTGTCATTTTTATTTTCCCACTTCTGATGAAATAATGAGTTTCACTTTGAAACTATCCACATTCTTTGACAAACTTTTCTCATTCATATGAGACATTCACATTCTTTCACTTATCTTTAATGAGGCAATCTCTAGCATTTTTGTATAGATCAAAATACTTTTGAACATAAAATATTTTAGGTATATTATCTTTGCTTCAAGAATTATTCTGGAGAACTTATGGACATTTAATGGGTAACTAATGAACATAATCAATTTCCCCCTCAAGATCATCAAAGAGTCTCACAATGATCTTTATATTATTTTAAGCCGACATCACCATGATATTATATCAATCTAGATTCCCAACTCAAATTCATCAAATAAGATGAGATGAAGAGAATCTCATAAGTTTGCTCGATTACTATATGTAAACTAAGCATGTATATGTTAATAAAGCATGCTCGACAATAAATCAACAAAATATCAATAATATTCTAAAGATAATAGTTTGTATTTAACATGACATATATGTGAAAATCATCTTCAACTTAGGTCTTAAAGAAGATATGCATAGCTTTGTGAGCCGATTAAATCTTTGGATCATATATGCAATTAATCAATATTGCAAATAAATAATACTTATGAAAGCTTGTGGCAACGTTAGTTACAAAATCTATGTCTGCTCAATGAGGAGGACTGAAACATCATCGGCTCGATGAGCTTGGGTCGACATACTTCATGCTGAAGAAAAGAAAGATCATCAATGGACAATCGAACCAACAAAATTATTGTATAATAATAAAGTATGGTTACCAAACAGATTCAGACATATATCTCAATTATAAAACAAATACTTATCTCGATAGAAACGACATTTGGAAGCTGATGTCCCCTAAGTCTAGCATTTTATCCCCATTGAATTTAAACAAGTAGT
>OVAP01000558.1:0-14650 GCA_900406295.1 Aurinia saxatilis
AAAAAACAAACATATAAGTTATAATTGTGGTTATTTTACGATTTTAAATAATATTAATATTGTAATAAAAAGTAATATTTAATTTCTATATAGAAAATTATAAAGCGCCAAAGATCCAAAAAATTATAATATTCTAGAAAATCTAGTGTATAAATTTTAGATTAAAAAATTATTTTCAGTTTTAATTATTAAAAACAGTATATAATTAAATTTAAAGAATTCCAAAATTTCCCAAAAAGTTACATACAACATAAAATTACAAAGTTTCAAAGTTTCTTAAGTTTTATGAAATAATTGAAAATGTAAAACTATATAGGGTTCTAAAATCATATATATTGGTATTAACTTTATCGACGCCGACAAAAATCGCCCTGTTTTATAAAAATTAAAAAAGTAAGTAAAAACAGGATTAAATTGTTTCAAATGAAAATATGAATTAATTTTTTTTTATCAAATCTAGGCAAAGAATTAAAAAGCATTTTTGAATAGATTTTGTAAAACTTAAAGTAATTTTCAAATTTATTTTCAATATAATAGTAATACATATTCTCTTTTTTAAAAAAGGAATGCAGAGTTAAAGTATATTAAGGATTAAAAATTAAAAATGATATTATACCAACTCAGATTTCCTAAATGAACTTCTTAGGATGCTTTTGGATACTTAAGAGAGAAGAAAAGGATTAAACTTTGTTTGATTCTGGAAACTCTAGAAAATGATGTGGACTAATGTTTTCAGAATTGCAAGTCCCTCTTATTTACTTTCAATTGTGATAAAATTCTAGTCTTTTGAATTATGTTTCTGGGTCTGATTGATTTTGTCTACAGGTTGGTCTACATAATGTCTCTTGGTTTCAGCTTGAAATGGCCAAACCTACACGTCACTTAATACCATCTGATAAATACAACAATGGAGCATGTGATAGTTTAAAGAGAGTTCAGCTAAAAAGCATCAGCATAGAAACTACATGAATATATTCCCTTCTCAAAAGCAATAAAGAATTCATGGAGTAAAGTTGTCATGGAGGTATTGACTAGCAAATGCTGATTCGGATCATTAAGATCTAATTTTCAACCAATCTGAACTATATGTACCTATAACATATCTACTCAGAAGCTGAATGAACACAAAAGTACACACTATAAATTAGTATACATGAAGTAAGGATATGAAATTGCTAGCACACTGCACATGTTCACATAAGTTAGAATAGGTTTTATAATCACATTTTCACAAGTAGTAACAGAGCATTTGTAGAGGCATACCCATTGAATGTTGGAGTTTGCTCCTGTTGGTCTGTAAGTGGAGGCTTTAGGGTTAAGCTGGAAAACAAATGACTTCATGTCTCCATAGAAATCACCTGCCTCTCCCAAGGTTGAGAGGCGTATCCACACACACAGCCTTCTTTGTCTTTGATAATTAACACGGACGCTGACATACCAGTGTTTCCGCAAGATAATATTTACATTAGGAACCCCCAAAGAACTATCCTGATGGTTCTACATAGTCAAGTTGCAAAAGCAAGAGAAAACAGGTTAAGGTAAAGTTGAAAAAACACTTACGATGTGTGTCCCTGGAATGTGTTAAAGCTCTGGCCGTGTAAGGAACTGTGTTACAACAGTTTCCACTCTACAAGCTCGTGGTGAGGAAGAGCTCCTCCGATGTGCCAAGCGTATTTGTAACGCCCTGACCGTCCCTACTGGTGAGGTCCCCATGTCGTCTCTCGGGCCTCACCCTGTCTGACGGTCGGTGCGTTAATTTCGGGAGGCTCGGAAGACTTGTTTACTATCCCTGCAATCACCACGAGATCGTTCCCCGTGTTTTGTCCTCACTCACACGGTACCGTGAATTACTTCCCAGTAGGTCACCAATTCTTAAATCGTTCCAGCTCAAGCACGCTTTACTCTGGAGTTCTCTCTGGACAAGTGACCGAAAAAATAAGTGCACTTTGGTGACATAGGTAGCCAAATCAATTCTCTTAAACCTCTCCACATATACCAGAAATCGGGATGTTACAATCACCCGCACTCACAGAGTGCAACGTCGTCATTGCACACCAGGATCGTCATCCCCGACGGTGTGAGCTCACACGACTCCACACCCGTCTGGGTTCGGCTCTGATACCAATTGTAACGCCCCGACCGCCCCTATCGGTGAGGTCCCCATGTTGTCTCTCGGCCCATGGGCCCCACCCCTGTCTGACGGTCAGTGCGTTCATTTCGGAAGGCTCGGAAGACTTGTTTACTATCCCTGCAATCACCACGGGATCTTTCCCCGTGTTTTGTCCGCACTCACACGGTACATCGAATCACTTCCCAGTAGGTCACCCATTCTTAAATCGCTCCAACTAAAGCACGCTTAACCCTGGAGTTCTCGCTAGACAAGTAACCGAAAAGATAAGTGCACTTTGGTGACATAGGTAGCCAAATCAATTCTCTTAAACCTCTCCACATATACCAGAAATCGGGATGTTACAATATTCCTTCTTTAACAATAGCCAATTCGAATCCACACTATCCTGGTAAACCCATTGCGGGACTTGATATCGAGGTCTCGCTAACCAAAGTGAACACCTGGATTCTCTTTTGCGGTTCTGTGACCGACACAGCTACGCGACGACAAACATTGATGGACAAACAATTGTTGAAGGACTCGATTGCTCTTCGTACAACCTTGCTTTGGGAAGATTTTTATTTATTTTTTGCATTTTCTGCAAAAATTGAAAAGAGCACTCGATTCATTTGAGGGTAGATTTTTCAAAGCAATGAGATTGTGAGTCAATTTGTTGATATGGGAAAATTGGTGTGAATTGGGAATTTTTCTGGAGGGTAGATTTTTTTGGAGAGATGAACCCTAATTTTGAAGATATGTGAGTTTTCTATTACCTATTTTGGAAGAATTCTTGTTGACATAGTCGTTAACATTAGCATAAGAATACACTATGTTTTGATAAGGATACATAGAATTTTGTAAATAAAATGTCTTTTCAAATAATAAATAGAAGATAATAATTTATGAAAATAAATATATTATATTATTATTTTAATTAATTTTATTTTAAAATAATTGTTATATAAAACACTAAATAATAATACTACAGTTATATATTAATTAATTTTCACTATTCAATCCACTTAACCTGCTTCGCACGCACTTGGTCCGCCATTTTTCCACTCTTCCATTCACACCTATTACTCCACAAATTACCCGTTTGATCAACTCAAACCGCACTTTGACCGCTTGATCCGTTTGACATGCTTAACACGCACCACTTGATCCACTTTCCCATTCATAATCTTTTTATATTTTATTGTTTTATACTACAATAATCCTATATTAGATTAATCATAAAAAAGAATTAGCAACCTCGCAGAAATTAGAAATTTTGTTATATATGCTTATAACCACTTATAAGACCGTGTTTATACATTTACAACTTTTTATATTCTATTACTTTTTAATGATGTTTGTTGTTGTCAATAACATTATAACAGAATTTAAATTGGATTGGATAACCAGGAGGTACATCACTTATAATATATATATATATATATATAGATATATATATAACCAGTCCGGAAGTACATCATTTATAATTTCATATATATATAATGATAAAATTTAAAATTATGTAAGTGACATAATTTATGTTATCTAAATTTATTATGATGGAATTAAATTAAATTTAAAACATTAAATAATACCATTACAATTACATGATTAATTAATATTTTTTATTATTCAATACGTTTGACACTTGATTTTAAATAGGTAACTATAATAATAATATTTTTAATGAAAAAACCATTACATTAGACTAACTATAAAATAAAATGTGCAACATCACAAAAAATTAATACATTTACCTCATACAGTATATAAAATTTTATTCGAACTTTATATGTGTTTAATAATTTTAAATGTATATATATAATAGTTAAATATAAAATTAAAATGCTTTGTTATATGTTATTTAGTTTTAATTTTAAAATGATTAAATTATATATATAACACTAAATAATATGTCTGGACTTGATCCACCGCTTTCTCATTTTCTCATTCACACCTTATTTTATCTATATTTTACCTGTTTGATATGCACTTCCCCCATTTATTCCGCTTGACTTGTTTAATCCGTATCGCTTGACGTGTTTAGCCCGCATTGTTTGATCCACATCGCTTGACGCGCTCTCCCATTCAGCATTCATAGTCTTAATGTAATAATATCAGCAGTTGCAATAATAAAACTGCCCCAACTATTTGAACATGTGTAAAGTAATTACAAACAGCTAACTTTTACTAACATTTTGTGTGGTAGTTGAGTAAATCATCCCAACAAGATTAGTTATTTCTTAAAATCTTCTGTCTAATGGCTAGTTCGTTTTGTTGTATGTGCAGATTCTTTTTCCCGATATAAGAACTATTATAATACAATTTAATACTAAAGCTCACTATTACAAAAATATTTTATGTTCAAAACGAAAGGCGTTTACTAATAAGTAGTAATGTATCTTCTTTGATCTCAATTGACAAAAAATTGTGTATATAATGGATCAAGTTGACAAGTGGGGTGATTACACGTGGTCCTAGAATGATTATTTATTTAAATCACTTATTTTCCAAATAAAATTCTATGGAAATCGGTCTATTATTGCAGTTTGTCCTGATTTGGAAACTTGGGCCGGATTTTGGTTATATGAAATTTTTTTAAAAAATTGAGAAGTGTTATAATAATAATATAATTTTATCGGAATAATGAATATAAAAAAGACAAAAATATTTATATCCGAATGTGAACATAATATTGGTAAGAAAAAAGATGAGAGAGAGAGAGGAAGTGATGATTTTATAGTCTCAAAAAATTGTGAAAGTGTGTTTACAATGAACATATTCGTTCGTTTATATAGAAGTGAAAAAGCAAAAGTTACTGTGCTCGCAATGGTAGGTTCCACACAATAATATTACGCTTCACACAACTTCTTTCTTACTTCTCTTAGTTGTTTTCTTTGACATTCACAACACTCACATTTGGAGACCAGTGTCACTATAGTTTGTTTGCGTTATGATATTATGTTGCCTCATTATAAACATATTCCAGGAAACTATGTGGAAAAAACCATTATAGGGAAAAAGAGTGCAACCACGCAATCTCCCCCCCCCCCCCCCCCCCNNNNCCCCCCCCCTCTCAAAATAGTCATGATGACATCTTATAAGTCTTGATGACGGCATATGCCAATGTTATGGACATGTTTCCTAAACGTAGAGGTGAGAAGAGACATTGTAAAGAAGGTCTGCTGCATTGTCAGATGATTAGATAAATTTTACTTCAAATTCTTTATTCTTTCTATTTCTTGGGTGTATGAGAAGAACTTCGGAGGGATATGCTTGGTCCTATCGCTTTTGATATATCCTTCCTTTGTCTGAGCGACACATGCAATATTATTTTCATATAAAATGGCCGGCTCCGTGTTTACACGGATTCTACTGCTTGATCGAATGTGCCGGCTTATTGACCTTATCCATACACATTCTATACTTGGTTCATGCCTTCATGAAGTGAAATGACTTCAGCATGATTCGACGAAGTAGCCACAAGTGTTTGCTTCTGCGAACGCCATTATATAGCAATGCCTCCGAACGTAAAGACGTATCCTGTTTATGATCGAGATTTATGTGGATCTAATAAATATTCTGCATCTGCAAAATCAACCATTGGATTGTTTGAATCCTTAGCATAAACTAATCTTAAATAAGTAGTACTTTGAGGATAGCGTAAGACATGTTTAATCCCATTCAAATGCCTTCACGTATCGGAAAAACTAAGAGATTAATAGCAAATGAAATATCAGTTCGAGTACAATTTGTATGATACATAAGAGCTCCAATTTCACTTAAATATGGCACTTCAGGACCGAGTAATTCTTCGTTCTCCTCATGTGGTCAGAAGGGACCATTTTCAACATTAAGTGATCTTACGACCATAGGGGGTACTCATAAGAGTTGCTTTATCCATGTTGAATATTTTTAACACTCGTTTGGTGTATGTGGATTGATGCACAAATATACCCTTTTGTGAATGCTCAATTGTAGGCCAAGACGGTATTTTGTCTGCCCGAGATCTTTAATCTCAAATTCCCCTTTTAGATAATTTGATGCTTTCTGTATTTCCCCCTGAGTTCCAATTATATTTAGATCATCAACATACAACGCGATAATCACAAATCCGTATGTTGTTTTTTCTTATGAAAACACAACGGCATATATGATCATTTACATATCCTTCTTTCATTAAATACGTATTGAGACGATTATACCACATATGTTTAGATTGCTTAAGCTCATATTATGATCTTTGCAACTTTATTGCACATAACTCTTTGTGTTTAGATCTTAATTATTATGGAATTTCAAATCCATCTGGGGTCCTCATATAGATATCAATGATCCATATAATATGCTTTAACGACATCCATGAGACGCATCTCTAGATTTTCGTTAGCCGCTAGACTCATTAAGATTCTAAATGTTATTGCATCCATAACGGGGGAATATGTTTCCTCATAATAATTCCCGGGTCTCTGGGAAAATCCTTGAGCAACAAGGCGAACTCTGTATCTCGTAATTTCATTTTTCGCATTTTTTTTTCGAACAAAGACCCATTTATATCCAATTGGCCTCACATCTTTGGGTGTGGGCATAATAGGTCCGAAGACATTTCATTTATAAAGCGAATCAAGTTCAACTTGTATGTCATCTTTCCATTTTACTCAATCATGTCTGTTTTGACATTCATATACAAATTTGGTTCTAAATCTTTGTTTACCTCATTTATTTCCTTAGACACCTCATATGAGAAAACGACATCCTCTACATTTATTTCATCTTGATTCTATTTCTTTCTATTATTAATGTAGTTTATGGAAATCTGATGATTTCCTTCATAATGCTCTGTATTGTCGTTAGACTCATGATTCGTTTCCTCCAAAACACTTTCTGTGAGTTTGGGGTCATTATGCTTTTCAGCTTCTTTTCGTTTTCTAGGATTTTTATCCTTATAACCAATGGTTCTACCACGCTTCAAGCGCGTTCTAGACTCACGTGTATCATCTGTTCGTTTATGTTCATTTGATATCATAATATGAGCAGGAATATTTTCAGCGAGTATATGTGAGTTAGTTACCGTTTTGGTATGTGCAAATGCATCAAGTAGCTGATTTGCTTTACTCTGCAAATGCATAATTCGTCGAACTTCTAGTTCTGACTGTTTTGTAGAAGGATCAAGGTGTAAGAGAGTTGACACACACACACCATTTTATATTCTTACCAACTTGTTTATTTTCTCCCCTAGAATCGGGAATAATTTTTTATCAAAATGGCAATCGGCAAATTGTGTTGTGAAGACGTGACCCGTCTGCGGTTCTAGGTATCATATAATTGATGAAGAATCACAACCAACATATATTTTTCAACCTTCTTTGAGGTCCCATCTTTGTGCATTGTGGTAATATTATAGGCACATATACCGCACAACAAAAAATTCTTAGATGGGAGATATTTGGTTCTCGATCAAATGCTAATTGTAATGAGGAATAATTATGATATGCGCTTGGCCTTATCCGAATAAGTGCTTCAACATGCAAGATAGCATGTCGACATACAAATGTTAGGGATTTTGAACTTATTATCAACGGTCTTGCAATCAATTGCAGACGTTTAATTAATAATTTAGCCAAACCCTTTTGCGTATGAACATGCGCTACATGTGATGTTCAACTTCATGGTCGGTTGATGATGATCTAAGGTTGGGCGCCTTGTTTCCTTAAATAATTTGTAGTCTTATTGCTAGTTTAGGCTTGACCCTAAGTTACATCATAGGCTTGATTTGTATCCGGGAGGTGCTCGATGAAATGCTTAAAAGATCAAATTATCTTGCTTTTCATCTTTAGCCATCGAGAAATGATGTTAAACGGATTAGTGGTATAAGCTAGGAACTTGTTAGTAATGCTTGAAGATTAGTAATTTCACAATCGGGAGATTAGTGAAATTATTAATTAATATAGTGATTAAGACCATGGGAATAGCTTGATCTATAGTTAGTGATTCCTAGCCTAGGATTGTTTCTAATTAGTACCATCCCTTTTAAATTTAGCCAAGTGCTTTAGCACCTTCTACGATAGCAAGATCATGATTGAGAATTTAGCTATGGTTAGGTAATTAAGACTGATGAGGATTTAGTTTTCACCCAAAATATTTCTTGCAAGCGCAGATGTCTTACATCAATACTTTAGGGTCGAATCCACAACGAGAAGAGTGGACGCAGTAGCATGTCCGAGTTCACTCGAGCTAGAAAAAAATATGAGATTTTGGTTGTGGAGCGTTCGAATGCTGATATAAGATTGGAATCACTCCAACTTAAGATTACTCAATGATCAAGAGATTCCAGGCTTAAGGAAGCGGAATGTGGGATGAAGTCGAGACGGAGATGATGATAGTAGATTGACTCGCTCAACAAGTGGAACGAACAAGGATGCTGAATCAGTCAACAAGCCGAATCCGTAAGTTTCAATAGTTCTAAGTGAATCACACACTTAAGACTAAAGAACAAACAACACAAAGAAACTCGAAACTTTGTGAAAAGAGAAAACGATTTCTACTATTTCAATGATCAAGGGTGCTTCCTACAAAGGACGAAATGAGCTTTATATAGAGCTCTTACATTAGTAAAATAATGTTCTAAAATGATAAAAATGAGAAAGAAATCATAGAATTGAATTAAAAAACTAGCCATTGGACCATTATGAGCAAATCAGGTGAATTAAGGAAACATTACTTGTGTTTGAGTCTTGAGAGCTTGGCCTTGAATGTGTGATGAATTTGGACATCTAGATTGACTAAAAATGTCCTTAAGTCGTAGCTGTAGACATGATGTAGCCGTTGGAGAGTTATGACCCCAAGTTTGAACTTCTTGAATATGCTTGGGTCTAAATAAGAAAAGTCGGACCATGTGTATCTCCACTTAATTTTGTCTGTCTTGGTAGAGCTAATCACATCTTGTAGAGCCTCTAGTTGAGTTAGAATGTCTCCTGGTCGCCAAATATATGTTTGGAGTCTCCCACACTCGTAAGTGAGAGATAAGGCAAGCCGAGAGTCTTCACATTTAGAAAATCCATAACTTTCTCATCTAAACTAGAATTGATGTGAATCCAATTTTCTGAGTATCTCCTTTGAGTCAAGAATATGTAACAATTTGTTTTGGTGCCTAATTTTTTCTGGTTTGGTCATGATTCTCTAAACAGTGCGCGCATGTCCAAATCGGATATGTGTAGAAACACCGACTTATAAGCTGGATATCTCCTTCGTCTGATATTTGATTGGGTTGATTCAAATTCTTAAAATTCTCTAGATGATATGAGAATTTTTTCCATGTATTTTCAAGCTTTGAATCTTCTTGGTTGGTTTGATATGCTCCAAGAAAGGCACATGTGTCCTTGTCAAGGTGTATGTGGCTTGTGTGACACTTTTGATGTAGCTCTGGTTCAGCTACTGGTATGATGACCACATCAAATGCAGAAGCAATTCGTTCGATAAAGACGCCATTCGGTCAAGCACAAGAATTATATTCGATCGATTGATGCGTGCTAAAACTAAAATTGCAAATAAAACATGAGAAAATTCAGATAATATAAACGTTAGGAAGTCAGGTAATGCATAAGAGATTCATGGTTTGAATTATTCAGGGTAGTAATTATGCAAGTCTTCTAAAATGGCTATATAACTTGAGATCACTAATATTCGACTATCATTGGTTAGGCTTAGTTGGTCTAATATAGTAGAGTCCAGGTTAACCCCTAAGGAAACTTGTCATACCGTTTCTTCTGTCCCTAGACTAGTCATGAAGCTTAAGAAATCTTTTGCTACTCCGAGAATGTACATTAGAGCTTTCAAAATCAAAGTTTTGGATTACTAACTCTAAGTGGTGTATTAGTAGTCGTTTAATCCTATGATAACGAGTGTAGTTCTGATAAGAAAGTAAGCCTTAACTAGTCATTGCATAATCTAATTGGTTATCTACCTAACCATGAGATCTCTTAGCAAAACCTTATTCCTAACAATCAAACTACTCAAACATGTTTATGAAAAACATAATAAAAATGGAAATTGCAATCATATAAATGAAAGTAGAAGGGTTCAGAAAGCTTCTTTAAAAGGCAGAGGAAGAGAGGACAAACTTCTCCCTTTGATAGCAAATCCAAAGTAGAATAAAAGAGAAAGAGATAAAACAAGTGAAAAGAGACTGAAAAATTGTTTTGCCTGGATGCTATTAAGCTTGTGAAATTCGTGTTTTTTGTTTTGCTCTGGTGCTCTTGTATTTATAGTGAAGAGGCCGTCCAGGAAGTTGAGTAGAATCAGGAAGTAGATACTGATAAGGATCCAAAAGTTTGGACTTATCTTTTGTTGATTGATCGAATAACATATTGTTTATTCGGTTGATTCTATCTCAAAATGCGTCTAAAGTATCTCCTGAATCTCTACTGAATATCTTCAACGGATCCTGATAACTTCTAAGTGGCACCGGTCTTTATCTGATAATGTTCTGGAAGCTTCTAATGAATATAAGGCTCTGATTGATCGATTCCCCTAGGTGGACGATCGATTGGGCCTTCATCACCAAAGGGCTTTATTTTGACATTTCTTCAATGATCTGGGCTTAACTCCTTGTTCCCAAGGTTAAATGACTCGATTCCAAGCCCATGTGACAGCTGACGCATGTGGCTTGATTGTCTTAACTCCTCATTTAAAATCCAAATTAATCATCTTCTTCATCCGAGCATGGATTTCTGATGCTGATTTTTTAACTCTGTAGAAAATGCCAAATTCTGACATAAAAAGCCTTATTTTCACAAAAACACTTTTGAAACATAAAAATGTGAAATTCAATAGCTTTAGCCTTAAATCAAATGGTTTCTTTAGGAAAAAACAGCGAAAATCTATACTAAAAAGCGGTAAAATATCATCCCTATCAAGACCATGGGAATGGCTTAATCATTGGTTTATGTTCAAAATGCTTAGACTAGGAATAGTCTAAAGTGAATCATCATAGTATTCTTATAATTTGACCACCTTAATCATATTGCTAGGCTCAAGAACCATATTTCTCTTATTGATTTGATTGTTTGCTTACTCGATTTATTTGCTTGATTGCTTTTACTTGCTTCTTTACTTGTTTTAGTTTATTGCTTGATCACCTAATTATTATTCGCTTAGATCACTAGTTAATTGCCTGTTTTAGATTATAAAACGAAAAAACAAAAAAAACCCTTTTTATTACTTTAACGTAATAATAATTTATTGTGCTTAACGTGTTAATTTTTTTTCCTTTGTGGATCGATCCTTAAGCCATATTACAACTACTTAAATGAGTTGTTAGTTAACACGAGGTTATTGCTGAGCTAACACCAAATTTAGCTCACCAATTCAGTGGTTACGAGAAGGAGATAGTAACACTATTTACTTCCACGAAGTAAGACGAGGTAGAAGGGCTTTCAACCAGTTGTCGGTTATTGAAGATGAATAAGATTCCACGTTCTTTGAAGAGGATCAAATCGCAGCGACTATCTCCACTTTTACCAATTTTTGTTCACCTCAAATGGTAATTCGGACTTCAGAGTGGTTAAAGAAGTCCTCCAAATGCGTGTTACCTATAAAAAAAAAATCTGGAGCTTATAGCCATTCCTACCGAGGAGGAAATTAGGGAAGCAACATTCTCAATAAAAAATGATAAAGCACATGGCCTGGATGGGTTCCTGGCCACTTTCTATAAATTTTTTTGGGACATCATTGGTGCAAATGTTTCACAAGAAGTACGATTTTCCTTTGTTACAAGATCCTTACACCATCATTTCAATGAAACACATGTTTATCTCATTCCAAAAAGAGTTGGACCAAAGAAATTTTCGGACAGTCGGCCTATTGCTATTTGTTATACACATTACAAGATCATTGCAAATTTTTTGACAAAGCGGCTACAACCAATCCTAAACGACTTGATGTCTCCTTACAAAATGACTTTTATCCCAAAGTGAGCAATATCGGAATCGGATAATGTGCGATTAGCTATGGTTTTACCCGGTCGTTGTTTGTAGCTATCAAAACCTTTCACTAACTACAAACCACTAGAGGTGATTGTAGTATAGTTTAAGGATTGAATCCACTAAGGGAGAATGACTGACACGTTAAGCACATTAAATCTTAATTAAGCTAAAGCAATCAAAGGTTTTTGGGTTTTTTGTTTTAAATCTAAAGCATGCAAGTAACTAAGTGAACTAATTAAGTAAATAAAGCAAGTAAGCAAAACGATTAAATCAATAAGAGAAATATGTTTCTTGAGGTTAGCAATACGTTCAAGGTGGTTAGATGATATGAGAATGATGATTCACTCTAGACATTTCCTAGTCTAAGCATTGTGAACCTAAACAAATGATTAAGCCATTCCCATGGTCTTAATTACCTAAATAATCTAGCAAACTCATTAATTTCCCAATTACGAGCTTGCTTTCTTAGTAGGTGTTAAATTACTTGGTTCAATTTAAGAGGATTGGTACTAATTAGAAACAATCCTAGGCAAAGAATCACTACTATAGATTAAGCCAATCCCATGGTCTTAATCGCAATTTTAATTAATAATTTCACTAATCTCCCGATTGTAAAATTACTAATCTCCAAACATTACTAACAAGTTCAACAAACCACTAATCCCTTTAGCATCATTTCCCAATGGCTAAAAAAGAAAAGCAAGATAATTTTCTCTTTCAAACATTTCATCAAACACCTTCCAGGTACAAATCAAGCATATGATATACTTTAGGGATCAAGCCTAAACTAGCAATATGACCACACATTATCTAAGGAAACAAAGCCCCCAACCTTAGATAATCATCCTCTAACCATAAAAACCACCCTAATGTACTAGATCTCAAGACCCATAAAAAGACTACTCACACATGGCAAAAGAAACATTAAGCATAATGAAAATGAAATTAAGCATAATTTAAAGGATATTAAGACAATGATTAATCCAAGATCATAATATTAAAATCCATAAAACAAGAATTACAAAGAGTATTTAGGGTTCATGATAAGGATAAGCTTAAGAAAATAAAATTGTCTATTCAAATAGTATTTATACTAAGGGAAGAAAAATTAGGAATTAGGTTTGGTCAATGCTCAAAACTCTAGGTCAAGGCTCATAAGAGGGTGGCACGGGCATCCACAGCTCGCTCAAGCCCGTGATGATGTGACCGTGACCAGGGAAATGCCTGTCACGGCCATATTCCTCGCTCAGAGCCCGTGCTGACCTCCTGTGCCAATTCTCCTTTCATTTCACCTTGCCGCTCATAAGACCAGTCTTCAATGTAAACTCCATAACTTTCCCATATGAACTTCGAATTAAGTAATTACAAGTCCCAGTGAAATCTAACTCTTTCCTACAGGGCTCCACAAAATTTCATCCCCATTTAATAAGTTTAGGATCACCATTTGTGCTTACACATGAGACCCTTCGGATGGAGTCTTCTAGCTCAAATTTGCTCAAGTTGTCAAAACTGTCCCAAGTTCTCCCAAACTTCACCAAACTCATCTAGAGCCTTTATAGAACACTCCTAAGCATCTTTAGAAGCTCATTTTGTTCCTTTTTAATTTGGTACCTAATGCACATGAATATGCATGCAAAATGCTATTTTTCTAAAAGATGACATCCTAAATGAAGTTTGTGAGAAATAAGTGTAAATGATGCAATGCAAAGTGATTTATTCAACAAATGGATGATAAAAAGACTAAATACCTAGGCTAAGATGGCATCTAAATGCAACACATCAACTTCTCCCAAACTTAACATTTGCTTGTCCTCAAGCAAACAATCGAAAATCAAACCGAATGAAAAGTTTGAAGGTGGGGACTCAAATCAATCATGATGAAATTCTTGAACATTGAAGATCAATTCAAAGTAACGCTAGCTTTTCACAAAGGGAATCATTACTCATTCATGCTCAAGCAAATATAGCACATCCTTCTAGAACGACTAAGCTAAGCTCCAACAAGATTCAAATCGACTCCCCCTTTGACATTTCTTAAATGGCATGAGTGTGGTCTCAAGAATGGAAAATCGATCAAACTCATATGGCTTGATAGGAAAAAGGTCCAATGCATTTTATACTAGAGGTTTATGCTTTGGTGACTAACCTCAAATGAAGCATAACTCAAAATCTAAAAGCAATCGAGAAAAGATTTGTTGATGGTACAAGGTTTTCTTCCATTCTACCATTTCCCAACTCTTAACATCATACTATTCTCTCAACTCTCTTAATCCTTTTGGACTTTCCCTTCTCATTTTTACACATTCACCTAGAGAATTCTTTTCAAAATTATCTAGCCTTTTTGTCTTTTCCACACTACTCAACCCTTTCTTTTTCTCTCAATTTTTAGTTTTGGCTTTTTGCCTTTTTCGCTTACAAGGGGATCACACTTTTGTGTTTAGACTTTTTTAGTACTCTCTCTAGGGAACTCTATTAAGCTCTTGAATTACAACATCACTTTAGGCATTTTGGCTACATTCCTCACCTTTTTACATTCTCTTTCTCTCACCCCCCCCCCCAA
>OVAP01000558.1:14701-33621 GCA_900406295.1 Aurinia saxatilis
CCAAACTTACACTAAACCCTCACTCTTTCTTTAAACAACCATTCTTACACTTTCACAATCTCACAAGTGGCTCTCATAAATCTCAACCCTTTATAGATTAGCCAATGAGACTAATTCTAATGGAAGAAATGAACTTGTCACTTCAATGGTGTCGATCGATGCTTGAATGTCTGACGATCAATACTTCTTTTGTGATGGTCGTTATATGCTCCGTTTTGATCGATGCTCCTCACATATTTTTTCTATTCTTTGTTCTTCATTCTATTTTGTATCTTTTTCTCCAAAATCTTCACAAGGCACAAAAAACTCCCAAAATACAATTTTCCTATACAACATAACGACCAAATCCGAGATACATCACTTTCCATATTTGATGTTTAAGCTTCTTTCTTTATAAAATTTTTGTTTGTTTAAAAGAATCATATCGATTGAACTATTTAGATTAAACGGTATAAATTAATCTTATAGAAGGAATTTATAATGGTTGAGCTCTAAGGAATATATCCTCCACAAAAATTATGGAATACATTAATATTTTTCTTAACATAAAGTTTGATAACTTAATTTCCACACAAAAATGGAAAGTAATAAATAATCTGAAACTAAAACCGGTGGGTTTGAAAAAAGATGAGTGAGAAATGTAGAAGAAAAAGTTTTCAATCACTATAATAATTATAAAAAATCAGCACTAGAATTCTTCTCAAGCTTCGCCCATTTCACCAAAGTCTTTAGAAACTTCTTCACCTACAAACCAAAAGTTAACTCAGATCAAGCAAACAAAAAACACATTACAAACAAACTATATCATATTATGGTATAACATGTGACTTAATATGCATAAAACCCATTCAAGACATTTTTTGGTATGTTATTACCTCAGATGGGTCTCTAAGAGAGTAAAATGCATTGCTTTCTTTTGGTTTAGCTGATACCAAGATACCAAACCCTCTGTTCCCATCTCTTAATACCTACATGATTCATGGTATTCATCATTGAATTCTTTTGATTCGGATAAGATCATTAAGATAAATTTATTAGCATGGAAACATTAGTTAATTACTTTGAATGCATCTTCATCAGTTGTGTCATCTCCAATAAAGATCGGTAGCAAATCTTCATTGTTGCTCAGTCCTAACAAGATTTGATCAAAGCATGGTTTAGCAAATATAATAGATGTTTTGCATTTGCAAGAATAGGAAAGGAATCATATATGGTACAATGTATACCGAGAGATTCCAATAGAAACTCGAGCGCTCTTCCTTTGTTCCAATCTATCACAGGACGAACCTCTAACACCTACAATACCAAAATAGTATAATTGTTGTAAGATTAGACTAAAAAAACTATGTTACATTGAACACTTGAGAATTAGTCTTCCAAGCACAAACCTTCCTCCCATGAGTTAGACGCAGACGAGGGTATTGTTTCAAATGGTCATGAACACGTTGAGCAATAATTGGCCAATCCTAAGAAACACACAACATTTTTAAAGATCATGCACATAAAAGTTTAGAAATTTTCTGGAAGCAAAAAAATTTGAAACGGTTTTATGTTTTTGTTACCTTTTCGTCAACGTTACGGTAATGTACAGCTGCACAAAACTTGTGATTCTCTACTTTTGCACCTTCAATATCTTTCATTTCTTCAACTAGGGTTCTAAAAACCTCGTCGATAATCGGAATAAATTCTCTAGCAGGCTGAAAAAGATTAACTTCCTCTCCCTAATTATCACAACAAAAGTGTTTTTTAAAAAAAACTAGTGATCATTATTTGGCAGAACAGGGCTAATGGATCATGATTTTTCACCTGTTGGTCAGTCGATTTGTAAGAATTCGGATCATCGGAAGAAGTCATAATGTCCATTCCATGACTACCCGCATAATAAAGTTCGGTTAGTCCTACCAACTGATAAACCTGCAGATAACCAAAAAAGCCATTGATTTAACATCTTATTAATTTACAACAGAGTGATTTTACGATTTAGGATTTTACCGTGTCACGGCTTCTACCGCTAATTATTGCTGTTGGGAAGTGACTCGCGACATCTCTAACTGCAGAACGCATCTAAGAAACAAAAAGGACTCCTCTTTTGAGCATAATGTAAACAAAACAGAGTGTTTTAACAAAAGGATTTTTTAATATCCTTACTGCATCAGACATCATAGCACGATCAGGATCATCGACTATGGGAGAAAGAGTCCCGTCGTAATCAAGAAATACAGCTATCTTCTTGTTCTTTGCTTGTGCTGCAATATGCGCAAATGAGCTAATCGCAGAAGGATATTTGAGCTGTTTTATATTTCAAGAAATAATGGTGAGAATTATAATGAAACTGAGAGACTTGAGACATGGAGGGATGAGAATTATTACCAGCCAAGCAAATTGAGCAAAATCATCTTCGGGAGCAACTTCGACACTGAAATCTTTGACGAGCTTCTTACGCGGTGGGGAAGATGAAATCATTGCATCTAACCAACCATTAGATGTAACATCATCTAATTTTGCAGGTTTCTTCCTTTCAGCCATCATGAATCTGTTGTTAGCTGCTGCGAGATCTTTCTTAAAAAATACTTTTTTGTTTGAGTTTGAAATGCTTCGATGCTCGAACGTTTTAACCTGTATGAATCAATTACACAGACCAGGACAGAAAGTCATTCAAAATGGGAAAAAAAAACAATTTTGAAGCTTTGAATGGTGACTGAATGTATCATTTGTACACAAATTTTAAAGCTTTCAAAAATATTTTAAGCTTTAATTACAAAAGAAATTAATAATAATAATAAATAGGATCAAAACAAATGAAAACGTTCATCTATTTTGTCGTAACCTTCATGTGTTACTTTCAATTTTGTAGTGTTAATAAAAAAAGAAAAAGTGAGAGACCAATGACTTCGACATGTACCGGAAATTTCAACATCTTTTAACCCCAGATTTAATATAGTATAGCATGTCTAATATTAAAAGCAAAGAGAGAACACGGACAAACTTGTAACACACATCATTTGAGATTTGGACAAATCACACGTATATTCATGTTAATAAAGTACAAAAACTCTATAATACAAACATGTCAAATCAATCTCTTAACTTTTCTGATAATACAAAAATATTTTTTCCAGGGGGTTAAACAAAAAAAAAAACTGGTCTCTAATGCTTTTTTTTTTTAAGAATGATCGATCTGTTTTTATGTTTTATGGTAATTTGAGGCGTAAAATTCTAGGTGTACGGATTAATCATATGTTTCTTTTTCAAATATGATGAAAGTTTTAAATGCATTTTTTTTTTTTGTTGCAGAAATCTCCAGTATTGTAATATACGAAGAAACAAAATGGATCTAGAACTATAGAGAACGAGATAAAAAATGTGACAACAAAAAAATAAAACATAAACTTAGCTTGAGTTTCAATACTTAATTTACAAAACTAAAAACGGAAAAGGATTAATCAAATAAGAATCACAAATTCTAATCTGAAGAGTAATTAACAAAAAAAGAAATCTACAGAATAGAGTGATTAAAATTCTAACATGAAACGTTGAAATGAAGAAAGAAGGGGCGGGAGGATCTTTGTTGATTTTGAAAGTTTGGAGAAAAATTAGAGAGAGTCAAAAAGATAAAAGGTCAAAGGAGAAAGGGGAGAGGAACATTTATTTGGTTCGGTTTAGTATACATTCTATGATAGAAACAGAGACGTGGTTAACTAGAACATCTCAGGGTTTGTTTTTCTTTATGTAAATCATAAAGTAAGTAATTGATGAGTTTTTCCATTAGTCGTACCTGTTTTTTTCTTTTTTTTTTGTAAAGGGAGTCATACCTGTTTTAAAACATTTTGGTAAACAATTATTTTATTTTATGGAAACGTTTTTGGTCAAGTTGTTGTCTTGTTGATATAAAAAATATGGTAGAATGTTTAGATGTTTTGACCAAAAAGTAATATAAATTATGCCAGTTTGCTAATTCAGAATTTGATTTTTTTTTTATGATAAATTTATTAAGGTAATAGAATAATAGTAGTATGACCAGATATTGTCAAAATGTTAAAAAAAAAAACACTTTTGCAGTAAATTAGAAACTTAGTAGTGGTCAAACTGCTCCATTTAATTCTCAAATATTATTTTTTTATCAAATAATTTGCTAGTATATAAAAATGTAATATAATAACAGAAATTCCATATAATAATTTTATTGATTTAAAATTATTTATTTATTGTAACATGTAATTTCTGTTTTCTTAGACATGCATTTTCTTTATGGTATATTTGCATTGGGAATATTTCATTTTTTTTATTGACCAAATATTTTCCATCTTTAAAAAGTACAACTGTATTCCCAATTTTTGTATTGACCAATTCTTTTTCCTTTTTAACAAAATTAATGTACTTTCATAGATTTACGTTGACTATTTAAATTATTAATTTTAAAAACTATTTTAAACTCTAATTCCCAAATCAATAACTTCAATGATTTTTGGTGGCACGAGTGCCTCAAAATATGAAGAATGCAATTAAGATTACACTGGGGAGAGTGAAAGAAGGGGGAGAGGGCACATATTTAGGTCTTTCTGAATGCTTCAGTGGTTCGAAACGAAGGCTGTTGAGTTTTATCCACGAAAAGCTAAGATCTAGAATGAAGGGTTGGTTTGCAAAGGCTTTATCTCTCACGGCGGGAAGGAGATATTGCTTAAGTCTATTGTGTTAGCTCTGCCAGTCTACACGACGTCTTGCTTTAGACTACCGAAAGACTTGTATCAGAAGCTTACTAACGCGATAACTGAATATTGGTGGAGCAGTGGAAGTAATCGCAGGAAGATATCATGGGTCAGATGGAAGAAATTGTGCCTTTCCAAAGAGAATGGTGGTTTGGGTTTCCATGTTATTGCTTTGTTTACCCAAGTTTTACTGTGCAAACAAGCATGGCGATTTTTGGATAATCTGGACTCCCTTCTGTCGAGGCTACTCAAAAGTATGTACTTCCCAAATGGGGATTTTCTCGATTGCATTATCGGAGACCGTCCTTCTTATGCATGGAGAAGCGTAATGTTTGGCACGGAGCTTTTACACAAGGGATTGGTGCGATCTATTGGGGATGGTCGTTCCACCTTAGTGTTTGCTTCCCAGTTGATTTTTGGGTCGATGCCACGGATTCCGATACCAAAGCAACGGTCTTTTGATCTAGACTTACGAGTTATAGATTTGCTGATCCCGAATACCGACACTTGGAATGTCACTCTGCTAAAGAGTTATTTTATGATGCTGACGTGGCCTTAATTTAGAAAATTAGACCGTCAGTGACCATGAAGGATAGGTACTATTGGGTTTACACGCCTTCCGGGTTTTAAATTGCTTTTTTCAGCTGTTACAGTAACAACAGCTCCCCTGCCACCAATTTAATAAAAGCACTTTGAAGGAAGATTTGGAAGGTTAAAACGGCTCATAAAATTAAGCACTTTCTGTGGAAGTGTCTTTTTGGCGCTCTAGCTGTTAAGGAAAGACTTACCGTGAGGGGATTGAATATTAATGCGTCTTGCCCAGCTTGTGGTTTAGCCCCATGTTTTGTTCCAATGTCCGAGCTGGAAGTTTGGGAACTCTCGGGATTGAACACTTCACCAAATGCATTTTCAGTGAACTCAGTTTTATTGAATTTTCATTTTTGTGTAGCTCAAACCAACAGCAATCCAGAAACAACAGCTTTCCCATGGATTCTCTGGCAAATATGGAAATCAAGGAATAGTCTGGTGTTTTAACACACGGTTTTTTCTGCAGCATATGTTATACAGCGAGCGAAAGAGGAGTGTCAGGCTTGATTAGCAGTTAATGGTCCGGATGTAATGCCAGGGCACATGGTTGCTAATTCCCCTTGGCAAAAACCGGTAGCAGATTTTATTTTATGCAATGTCGCAAGCTTGTGGGTATATCCAAGAAAATAGGCTTAGTATATCAGCTTGGATTGTTTGAGACCATTCTGGAGCACTTCTTTTTCACGGACGGAATGTCTTTGCACACACAGCCACACCTAGAAGCGGAGATGGGGGGTCTATTATGGGCTGCACATGTATATCGGATATTCATCTCCACATAATTATTTTGAGGTTTTTGATGCTTAGTTGAAGGATGCTTTTGATCATCCATCTTATTTTCCATCCATTAGAGCATTACTCAATAAAACTGCTGCAGTTTTATGTAACCTCCGAGTGTGGTCCTTAGTCGTTACAGCTCCAACGACCAATCAAGTGGTGTTGCATAGGGCAAGGAGTGTTACGGTAGATCATCGGTATCATTCATACATTGCACGAGATGGCCCTATGTGTTTGGTTGATCAGTTGAATTTGGATAGGACCTAGTTGGTACTTTCTCTCTGAGATTGGTTTGTTTTGTGTTACCTACCTACTGGTTTGGTGACCTCCTTGTAAGGCTTTATGCCGTTTGATATGTTATGAAATAAAATGTTTGGTGACTAAAAAAAATGACTTAAATTAATATTTCGATTTACTCAAAAACTATTTTATCTATGTATGTTTATTTTCTAAATTGTGATTTAAACCAATTTACGTTTTTGTATTAAGCATTTAAAGTAATTTACTTGTCGGGTCAAAATTCCAAACTCATTAAGTAAGAAAAGGTTCACTCTTGAAAAAATCCAATAAATAATTTTTTTGGTCCAAGTTCGTGACCAAGAGTTAACGTGGTACTACATTAAAATATATGTAACAAAACAGACTTCAAAGATTTATGTTGACCAACTGATCAAATGAACACCTTATGAATAACTCTACTCCACGGTGCAACTCTCTCTGCAATACACATATCTACCTTAAATTTATTGTGGGGTCAAAGTTCTAAACTCATTAACTAAAAAAAAGGTTCACTCATGAAAAGATTCATAAACATATTTTTTTTGTCCAAACTCATGACCAAGATTTAATGTTTCGCTACATTTAAAATATGTTACAGAACAAACGTTAGAGATAACACCCGATTTCGATATCAATGGGTCAATTGTGATAAAGGGTTAAATGCAGGAGATAGCAACGGGTGCTGGCATAGATTGGCCACCGCGAGTTTCCCGCGGAGAAGAAGATCCATGGTATGGTGTGCATGGTCTATCGGGACCATCGCAACATCCAATAAATTTTTTTGGTTCATTCATGGCTAAGTACCTGAACCAAAAAGACAAAAATAAATATAACTAAAAACCAGAAAATAAAAGAAATTAAACTACTGAAAAATAAATAAAAGTAAAAGCTTAGGCTGAGTTTGGTCGTTATGATGTTGGCGCAACTATTGCTCCTGGCAACTGCGCAAAAAAACTTGATGAGGATTTTTCACCCAAAATATTTTCTGCAAGCGCACACGCTTCCGTAGTAGTATTTACGGATCAAAACTACAGATAGGAAAGTGCACGCAATAGAAAACTTGAATTCACTCGAGCTACGAAGCACATAAGAGTTGTAAGTGTCAATCGATAGATTTTTCGCAATCGATCGATCCGTGAGTGTATTCGATTGATTGATGGTTGCTGAAATTTAAAAATCAAACTAAAACATTAGTAAACAGATAATACAAAGCGTTAAGAATTCAAAGCAATCCGCACGGATCGCAGTTTGAATTATTCAGGGTACTAATTAATGCATTCTTCTAAAAAAGAATAAAGAAATTGAGATCACAGTTATTTGACTATCCTTTGTTAGGCTTAGCCGGTCTAGATTAGAGAATTCCAGGTTAATATAAAATTCTATAAAATCAATTGTTCCTCCGAGAATGAACATGAGAGCTTTTAAAATCAGTTTTCAGGTTAATTATTTTAATGGTTTATTAGCCGCAATCAATCATGTGAAAATATTAAGTTCACTGGTAAGAAATTGAGCTATATAGTCATGCCATATATATCATATTGCCTACCTACCAAACCATGATACTCTTTGAACAACCTCTCTATTCCTAATTATGAAACTACTATGATATGCTGACAATCACCACAGAAGCAATAACAAATACACATATGTATATAGCAAAAGGGTTCATAACACTTCTCCAAATCAAACGATAGGGGATGAAACAAAGGAAATTTAATAGGAATAAAGGAAAATTAAGAACGATAAAACTATAAAAATATTTGGTGAATTTGTCTCGCTTGTAAGCTTGTGAGTCTATAAGTGTATGTCTTTCTTTTGTCGTGGTTCTCGGCATTTTATAGTGTAGGGAAGTCAGCTGAAGAAGTTGAATAGATATATGAATGAATCGGTGGATAAAGATATAAAAATATTTGATTTTATTCTCGCCAATCGATCGATTTTTATCCAAACATATATTTAGAATAACCATAAAATATTCTTAGAAGAATCCTGAAGCTTTAAGTGTTAATCATCACCAATCGATCGACTGAAGATGTTGTATTCAATCGATTGGGTCTTTAAACTTCTTGGCTTCAAGAAAGATATCACTTCAATGTTTGGGCCTTTTCTCCTTGGTAATTAGGCTGAATGACTTGATTCCTATTGCACATGACAACTGTTTCATGTGGCTTTATCGTCCTCAAATATCAGCTTCATTCAAAATGCATAGCATCTTCATTTAAGCACGACTTTCTTATGATGGATTGTTGCCTTTGGAGAAAAGTACCTATTTAAGTACCTAAATGTTTGGTTTTTTTCAAAAAACACTTAAAAACGTAAACAAGGGAAAAACACAAATTCCATACTTGATTCCTTTGATTTTGGTAGTAGAAACACTTAAAATCTATACTAAAAAGCGTTAAAATAATGACTCTATCAAGTAGTCGTGGGGGAAACTACTTCAGAAGACTAAAAAGCCTCAGGGACTCTCAACTCAATTGGAGAAAGAAATTTTCATCGCTAACAAAAAAGCGTGAGAAATTCTTCAACTCTGGTAGATGCAGCCTACAATTCTATTGAACTGTATAGGTCTTGACCAGCCCCTGAGGTGGAATCTAAACAAATTACTGAGTTGCGAGGAATGATGAGCCAAATCTTAAAGAACCAACAAAGGGTTGCAACTTCACTTCATAGGCTACTCCTTTTGGGATCTATAATGAGAATAGTCAAACATCAGCGATGAATTAGAGTGAATTAAGTCATAGAGACTAGTTATTAGGCCAAATGACTTGATTCCAGTTGCACATGACAACTACTTCACGTGGTTTTATTTTCCTCAAATCGCAGTTTCATCCAGAATGAATAACATCTTCATTTAGGGGGGGGGTACTGAATGTGGTACTTTATTGTATTTGGTTGTATTCTAAAGGGATTCTCAAATACAATTTTATTCAATTGTGTATTTTTGTCAAAATACATTAAAATATGGTGTTATCCAATTGTGTATTTGTTTAATGGAGTCTAAAATACGTGAAAAGTAGGTGTTATTCAATATCCATTGAATTTTATTGTATATATGATTTTGATGTATTTTGTCAATTGAATTGTGATTAAAAATATATAGAGAGTTTTCTTGTGTATTCATGAATACACTAGAATTAATCACGTCCCATCTGAGAATTCTTATATAGTGATCTATGTGCTTATACCTCTGCCGTGAAATTGCCTTATCCATATTTTCTGACTTTATAGAGTGTTAAGTGTGCAAAGATGTTACTTGTTATTTGGTTGATCTCTGGTCTTGCTTAAAAACTCTACTCTTTTGACAGGCACATGCTCTATTTTATTCTTATTGCAGATTCATAAGTGCTTGGTGGAAGTAGTTGCAGGCTTTTCTGATGATGAGGTGTATTAATTATCATTTAAACCTTGGTGACAACTTATCAACCAAACGACGTTAAAAGAACATTATTCTATGATCTAAAGTTGTTAAAAGAACGTTGATCTCTCTGGAGAAGAAACATGAATGTTATGTACCTAGATGAGGTTAAGCTAGTTTATATTAATGTGTGAGCTACAAAAAGGTATATATTGGTGTCACTTGGGCAGAGAGACTCATGAAACTGTTGAATGAGTTTTAAATTAGGTAAAACTTAGTCAGTTCGTAAAATATAGGATACTATTACAACAGCCTTATTATGCATCTTGTTACTACTGTTACTGATATTCCTCTAACAAAGGGATTGTTACTGATTTATCTCCTAAAAATATTAGATCCACTAAGTGTTTCTCGAGCGAGTTCATTGGGTCATCCTAACTCGATCTCACAAAGCTTAAATCTCAGCTTCTCACACATCACTCCAAATCCAGATTTTATTCTCCAAACTCTCTCTCTCTCTCTCTCTCTCTCTCTCTCTCTCTCTCTCTCTCTTTCCTTTTTGTTGTTCTTGGTGTGGTTCTTTTTGCGTTTNCTCTCTCTCTCTCTCTCTCTCTCTCTGCTGGTCGTGCGTTGTTAGGGTTCAACGAGTGGTTAGTTTCGAGCTCTGGTTTCACTTACACCGACGAGTTAGTGAGGAGAAGAGAGATTAATACAGTTGTGTGGATCGACGAAGAAGGAAAAGATGAGCTGCGATATAAAAGAAGTTTTTTTTTTATGATTTTCAAACACATTCAAATACGTTGAAATACTTTACAATCAAATACAAGAGAATTCACAGCAGTTATAGTGAATACACAAAATCCAATGAAATACTATTGAAATACACAAAACAATACATTGAAATCCAAATTTTTAAAAGTACATTAAAACACAAGGTTCAATAACACCTTGTTAATCACAAATTTCTCATGATTGGAAAAGTAAATATTTAAGTACCTAAATGTGAGTTTCTAAAAAACACTTAAAGACGTAAACAAGTGAAAAATACCAATTTCATACTTGATTCATGTGGTTTCGTTAGTAAAAACAGTGTAAATCTATACTAAAAGGGGTATTATAATGACTATATCAAGTAGCCATGGGGGATTAATCACGTCCCATTTGAGAATTCTGATATGGTGAGCTACGCGCTTATACCTCTGCCGTGAAATTGCCTTTTCCATATTTTTTGTCTTTATAGAGTGTTAAGTGCGCAAAGATGTTACTTACTTTGTGGTTGATCTTTTGTCTTGCTCATAAACTCCACTCTTTTGACAGGCACATGCTTTGTTGCATTCTTATTGCAGATTCATAAGTGCTTGGTGGAAATAGTTGCAGGCTTTTCTGATGATGAGGTGTACTATTATTATTTAAACCTTGGGGATGACTTATCAACCAAAAGACGTTAAAACAACGATGATCTCTGATATAAAGTTGTTAAATGAACGTTGATCTCTTAGGAGCAGAAACGTGAATTTTATGTAACTAGATGAGGTTAAGCCAATTTATATTAAAATGTGAGCTACAAAAAGATATATATGGGTGCCACTTGGGCAGAGAGACTCGTGAGACTGTTAAATGAGTTTTAAATTAGGTAAAACTTAGTCAGTTCGTAAATATAGGATATTGTTACAATAATCTTAGTATGCATCTTGTTACTACAGTTAGTGATATTTCTCTAGCAAATGGAATATTGTCATTTTGCAAACTTTCCTGGATCTTCTCTTTTTGCAAGCATTTTTTTTCTTTTGAAAATTTTTTTTGCAAGCATCTTCATTGGTGGAAAAGTGGATCTTCTGATCTTGTAAAATAGCTCTTTAGCTCTCTTGGATGGCCCCTCATGTGGAGAAAAGAAATCCTACAACAGGTAGATATCCCAAACTGTTTCAAATGAGTATTTAGGAGGAATTCTTCGTACCATTTTTTTGAAGATCCTAGGGGATTTACGTGTAATATATAGCTCAAATGTCCACGGTGAGTTTAGGATAGTCTCGACATCCGATGACTCATCTTTAGGACATCTCCATGTACCATTTCCTCTTCATCATCGAAGTTTTCTTCGCATGCATTCGCTGCTCCTTCTTCATCAATTCGAAACATTGTTGATGGAGTTGCTTCTTCCTTCACATCATGGCCAAGATCAACATATAGATTAAAAAATTCTATAGTCTTAGGATTTTGGTTCAAGCCTTCGCAAACAACATTTTCTCTCGTGTTAAAATCCTTCACTTCTTGATCTTGATGATCAATTCTCTGATTCTTGAATGAACTTCTCCTAACTTTGCATCAAGTTTTGAATTTCTTATATGCTGCTTGATGGAATTTAGTTTTCACCTAAAATATTTCTTGCAAGCGCACAGGTCTCGCAGTAGTATTTTAGGGTCGAATCCACAAGGAGCAGAGTGTACGCAGTAGCACGTCCGAGTTCACTCGAGCTAAGCATCAAATAAGAGATTTATAGTTTTGAATCGATCGATAGTGTGAACTAATCGATCGATTGATGCGACTTTCGGGCGAACACAAGAAGTGTATTCAATCAATTGATGCCTGCAAATGCTAAAACCAAATAAAAACGTGAGTGTAAACAATTAATAAAAAGCATTATGAAGTCAGGAAATGCATCAGGGAGTCATGGTTTGAATTATTCAGGGTAGTAACTATGTAAATATTTTAGCAAGACTATATAGTTGAAATCACTAAAGTTGGATTATCCTTATGGTCAGGCTTAACCGGTCTAGTTCAGTTGACATCCTAGTTAACTTTTTATAAATTTAAAGGCAAAGCTTTGGCCTGATTAATAAACCAAACTACTCATTAAGTATATGAAATCAATTTTCTACTTTAACTATGAATAGTAAAGCTTTCACTATCAAATTTCGGATCTCTTACTCTAAGTGGTGTATTAGTATCAGTTTTATCCTATGATATTGATTAAATCTGATATGAAAGTAAGCCTTAACTAGTCATTACACAGTCCTACTGTCTATCTACCTAACCATGAATTCCCCTAGCAAAATCATGTTTCTAACTATGAAATTACTCAAGCATGCTTATGATGAACATAACAACAATGGAAATTGCAATCATATAAATCAATAAAAAAGGTTCAGGAAGGCTTCTCTGAATTTGCAGAGATAGAGATTATAAACTTCTTTCTTGACAGCAATACCAAAATATAATAAAAGAAGAGAAAACAAAAGAAAGAGAACTGAAAACTATTTAGCCTGGATGCAAGTGAGCTTGTGAATTTCGTCTTGTTCTCTGGCTCTGAGGCTTCTGTATTTATAGTGCAGATTGTCGTCCAGGAAGTTAAGATGAATCAAGAGGAAGATTTGGATAAGGATCCAAAAGTTTGCACTTATCACTCTCATTCGATCGAATAATATTAGTTTATTCGATCGAATATATTTTGAAAACACGTTTGAAGTATCTTCTGAATCTCTTGTGATTATCTGCAACATATCCTGATAACTCTTCAAAGGCAACGGTCTTTATCCGATATTGTTCTCGAAGCTTCTAGTGAATATTGGGCTTGGTCTATCGAATGGGCCATCGGTGATCGATCGAATGGGCCTTCATCTCCAATGGGCTTCTTGGCATCTATTTAATGATTTAGGCTTAGCTCCTTACTTCTGAGGGTAAATAACTCGATTCCAAACCCATGTAACAGCTGACTCACATGGCTTGTTTTTCCTAACTCCTCACTTTAATCCAAATTAACCATCTCCTTCATCCGGGCATGGACTTCTGATTTTGAATTGCTGAATTTGGTAGAAAATGCCCATTATGACCTAAAAGGCTTATTTTCACAAAAACACTTTTGAAATAGAGAAATGTGAAATTTAATAGTTTAAGTCTTAAATCAAATGGTTTCTTTGAGAAAAACACCGAAAATTAATACTAAAAAGTGGTAAAATATCACCCTTATCACTGCTGAAAGCTATACATTCTTTAGTCCTTCACCAACACCTTCCTTTGTCTCTTCACTATCATATTTTATTTTATCTTGATTCGATGTTTTCCACATGATCTATGATCTCTGAAATACGTCCATTTACTGTCTCCGAAAGGTATTCGAGCATTGCTGGGAATTGCTCCATGTTTTCCACTACTAGTGAAAGAAGGAAATTGCTCAAGATGCCTAATGTAGCAGTCATGAATGATTTTTCGTTAAGTTGGAGTATACTATCCTAAGTGACTTCAAATCAGAATTATGGTGGCAAATGACTAGCCGTTGTGACGGGCTATGAGCAATGGTACATTGTACCTTGTAAAATAAGATTTTTTTCGTAAATTATTTTGTACGTATGTTGGTTTTCAGGTGTATATAAAGATGTCTTAAAGTTTATAAGATTGAACAAACGATCAATAAAGAAATCATAGACTAAAGGATATTCACCTTAATTGCTCTCTTTCGCTTTCACTTTTTATTTATTTATTTATTTATTTATTTTTGCTGAAACCGAGTAAAGGTAAGGATCAAATAACTACTTAGGATACTCGATTTACCCGATTAAATAATTAAGATGATAAAATTATATTATTCTTATATGTTTGTGCGCGCGCGTTTATGAAGATGATAAACATAATTCATTTTATACATTTAAGACGATAAATTGTTATAACATCATGCTTCCCTTTAATTTATTTTTAATATGTAATACTTATGGAAAGTAATTAAATTTATTTAATATTTTTCAAATATTATTAAGATTTCTCCAAAAAGTAAAAGGATTATAAAATTATATATATGTTTTCTTATATACTATCCAAATCACCCCATATTACGCCCCCCCCCCTTTTTCGTCTGAATGGGTACTGATATAAATAGTTCCACAAGGGAAAGGGTCTTAAACAAACTAACAGAAATAAACAAAAGAAAAACAAGAGAAAGCCCGGACAGAGGAACATGACCATCACCAGAAAGAAAAAAACAGAGTAGACCAGAAGTAAATTGAGAGAGTCGGTCGAATTTTGTGACATGAAGCCAAGAACTAAGTTGAGTAGGGTCTGATATGCAACACCATCCGGGCGAGGCCTATCTATGTTGGAAATCTTCTTGTATAAGTCCCTTAAGCCAAGGAGGTGGACCATCGGCAACATAGGATTGTAGACGAAAATCTCCAATCATGCTCTTGGCAATGGCATTTGCGACCTTGTTACATTCTGGAGGTTCGTGGACAATGTCCCATCCCTTCTGATCCTTGGTATACTCCAGCAGAGGTCGAAGAAAACAATGAAGAGCTGGCCATTTTAAGGGCTCATGGAAAGCTTTAACCAAATCCAGATATGGGAAACAGAAAGAAATATTGTTCTTGCACAGACTACTCATGCTCTCCAAAGCCCATTCCCAACATTTGAGTTTAGCTTCAGTCTTGGAGAGAACCATACTGAAAGCTCTTCTACTGTGCATTAAGACCTCTCCATCTCTATTACGTAACACCCAAGAAACACCTGCAATTCCTTTACTTTTTGACCAAGCTACAGCCATGTTACACTTCAATCTGTTAATCTCAGGCGGGGACCAGTGCAAAGATCTAGGAGCCCATAAAATGGGCGAGGAAGCCTGCCGTTGTTGTGCTAAAAGCCATTGTCTAGAATCATCAAAGCTCTTTTCAATTGTTTCCAGGGGAGAGAAGCTCTTTCCTTCGAATACGAGTTTATTCTTGTTTTTCCAGAGGTTCCACAAAATCCATGGGGGGACTAATCGGATATCTTCAGGGAGATCGTTATTCTCGGCAATGTCGAGGATGTGAGCCATATTGGTGAAAAGCGATGGAGAGAAGTTTGATTCCGGAGAGGGAACGTTTGAAAGAGCCCACACAAGTCTTGAAAGCGGGCAACTAAACAAGATGTGATTGATGGTTTCTTCTTCTTCAGGGCAGGAGAAGCAACCATGGCCATGCTTTTTACTGCGGGTCTTTAATCGTTCCGAGACAGGAAGAGCTCCCTGTAAAATTTTCCATAAGAACAATTTTATCTTAAGGACCGATTCGACCTTCCACACTTTGGTAAACAGAGGATTGATCGAGGGTTGGGCCAAAGCCTTGGAGATCAGTTCAGAGTGCTTGGTCCTAGCCGCTATTTCATAACCAGTCTTAACTGAATAGAGACCATAGGAGATTGCTTTCCATAAGAAGAAATCATCACGGAGGAGGTTAGGTTTCATTCTTTTGATCAAACGGATTTTTTCTTCGGGGAAAAGACTTTGCAGAGTAAGCATTTTCCAATCTCTGAAACTATGATCAATAAATCATTGGGGCAAAATTACACCTTTTTAATTTTAATATGGTAATGATTTAACTACGCTATATGTCATTTTTTTTAACTAACAGAAATATATACACTCGACCCTTAGTCATTGGGGCAAAATTTCCAAAGCCAACCACAATTTCCGAAATTGAACTGAAAATTTTGACATCAAAACTGCACTCAATAATGAAGTAACTCAAATGAAATCAATTTTATAAAAGTGAATGATCTGAACTGAACTGTATTTTATTAAACCGAATATAATTAATTAAACTAACAAAATATTATTATAAAAATAATATTTTGATTAAATATATAGAACAATATATATATATATATATATATAAATAGTGAAAATCTATTATGTTGATTATTTAATTATGTTTTGTTATAACTTTTTTTCACAAATGAATTTAATTTAAATTTAAACTGAATCAAAATAAAAAAAATTATTTCAAATGGATGTCTTGTTTATAAACCGAANATTATTATAAAAATAATATTTTGATTAAATATATAGAACAATATATATATATATATATATATATATAAATAGTGAAAATCTATTATGTTGATTATTTAATTATGTTTTGTTATAACTTTTTTTCACAAATGAATTTAATTTAAATTTAAACTGAATCAAAATAAAAAAAATTATTTCAAATGGATGTCTTGTTTATAAACCGAAAACCCACAAACCAAACCAAATCAAAATAAAACTTAATCCTAAATAAAACCTATTTTCCAAAAATTCGAATCAAAACAAACAAACAAAACAAAAGAAATTTTAATAAATGCCCTTTCAATATGCTTCTTTTCGAAAATAATCCCATTTGTTTTTTCAAAAATATCATTTTTGGATTTATGGTTGATTTAAGATTTAAGATTTAATTTATGGATTAAATCTTGTAGGTTTAGAGTTTAGTGCTTTAAAACTATTTGAATTTATGTTTGGGGTAATAGGGTTTATATGTTAGGAGTTTTGGATTTATTAAAAAATTAAAAACTTTTTTTAGGGGTTAGAATTTTAGGGTTTGGGGTTAAAGATTTTAAANTTTATGGATTAAATCTTGTAGGTTTAGAGTTTAGTGCTTTAAAACTATTTGAGTTTATGTTTGGGGTAATAGGGTTTATATGTTAGGAGTTTTGGATTTATTAAAAAATTAAAAACTTTTTTTAGGGGTTAGAATTTTAGGGTTTGGGGTTAAAGATTTTAAACCCTACAATCCTACAAAATATTATACAATATTTTAAAATATTAAAAATTATAATTTAGATTGAAACTAATATATTTTTCAAAAATAACAAAAAAAAAAATATTTATAAAACTAAAAAAGATAAAATAAAAAGTGCATTTTGAAATTCCTTAACAAACAACAGGATGTCACCTTACTGAAGTTGCCGACCACAAATTGAACAAATATGTTAAATGTTTTAGAATGTTTTAAATGTTTTAGAATTTTATTCGTTTATTATTTATAATTATATATTTACAATCTGAAAAATATTAAGAAACAAGGCAAGACCGCACGTGCATCGAAAACAATCAACTCACCACCACGACCCGCTACAGAATCCGACCCGAATTCACCTCTCTTCCCAACCCGACCCGCAACTACTCTACAAATCAACATCGCCCTCCTCCCTCCTCCACCGCCTGTGCTATCATGCGCTTCACCACTCCCAGAAAACGTACAAATCGCCGCTCCTTTACCTCCGGGAAAAACCCACGCGCCGCCGTTAATTCCTCCCGGAATCGGACCTAACGGGTAAAACCTCATCATCTCATTCCCGTCGGCCGAGCACCTCACGTCTTCGTCACACGCGCCGCCGTCGACTTCATCGGAATCTAATTTCAACCGTGATCGTGATTTCACAGCTTCTCTGTATTCCTCGAACTGGGTCACAGCTTTCGACCCGTTTTCTACCTTGAAGATCATTTCGACCCGACCCGGAAACTCTTCGGAGCTCCAGCTAGATTGGAAGATAATCTCCACGACCTTTCTCGACGGATGACCATCGGGGATATCGGTGAGAACGGGAACTGCATATTCGGAGGAAGATCGTACGGATACGCTTCGCCGGGTCGGGTTATAAGCTTTAGATTCGGATTCGGGTCGAGAAGCAGACCGTAAACGCCTTAAATTCGGGTCGGGTCTTGCGTTTTTCTTACCGGGTCCGGATCCGGGTCGAGTAGTGTCGATAACGTCTTTAACGGATTTTCTACAACTGTAACTTGGCATCAGTAGTTTACCGTTGTTGGAGTGATGATGATAGACATCGTCGAATGCTCTTGATTTGCAATGCAATGATTTAACCCACCCGATTGGCATTTCCGTATTCGGGTTGGGTTATGATTCTCTCTCGATTTGGGAAAGGAAAGTCTTATGGTATCTTTAGAGACTTGTCTCTGTGTATGGACAAATAGGAGAAGTTGAATGGGATCAAAACAAATAATGAAACTTGAAATTTAAGTATTGAATTAAAATTTTAAGTACTGTTGTTAATTACTTGTGTTTTACTTCTGTTTCTCATTCATTTCTGTTCGGTTGTCCTTCTCATCTCAAGGTTTGATGAAACACCTACTATTTTATATTTATTTATACTGTACACTGTCTTATTATACATATGTACCTAACTAAGGTCCGTCTACTACTATTGTTAATACTCATTAAGTTACAAAATAATAAAATACTAGATGATTTGGTTTNTGTTAATACTCATTAAGTTACAAAATAATAAAATACTAGATGATTTGGTTTGCACCTGTGCGCTACCATCATTATTGTTAAAATTACACAATTGAAATTTAAAAGAACCTTGGGTAATAAGATGGTATTAGAAATAATGTAGTTGCTGGTTGATTGTTTTATATTTTGTAATGCGCTAGGAGAATAGAAATAGGAGAATGAAAATCATTA